>CALNHX010004314.1:0-130048 GCA_940337035.1 Agriotes lineatus | reverse complement strand
TTAATGTAATTGCGGAACTAAAAATCAATACGGAGGGTTAACATTTTGTTCTCGACGGTGGTTGTCTTATCCAGCGCATGGTGTGGCCAAAAGAAGGTACCTTCGGGGATGTTTATACTGCTTATACCAACTTCATTCGCAAGCGATAAGGTCAAAAAGTTACTGTAGGATTCGACGGTTACTTCGAAAATAGTGTAAACACAAAATGTATCGAGCATGAAAGGTGATTGCTCCAATGCACGACTCTTGAGATCGTTTTTGATTATAATACCGTATTGGTAGAACAGAAAAGTAAATCCTTAGGCAATATTAAAGTCAAAATATTGTAAAAACAGAACAAAACTAGTAGAAGGAGGGCACTTATCCCCCACTCCTTTTAATTCGATTAAGCCACGCCCCTTAATTCGCGGAATTATTCGCGGATTTCGCGGAATTTTCGCGGATTGACCTAATTAATTTCGCGGTTTGATCTAATTAATTTTCACATGTGCTACTGATTAATCACATATGAAGTTTGATATGTAATTTACATATGTGCTACTGATTAAATTACGCTTTAGATTTTTTAATTTGCTTCTGGAATTACGCGTCGGACTTCGGAGGCCATCTTGGATTTCTGGCGGGAATATTTGAAATTTGAATTTCCTCCGATTTTTTTTCTAAGTTCCATTATTTGAATTTTAAACTTCCCGGGCGTCGGCCATCTTGGTGCGCGCGCACTTCTCACGGCTGTCGTTTTAATTTTGAATTTTCGCGGAAATATTTGAAGTTCAAACTGGTAGATCTTCCGTCTCCCTCATCGAAGCTGTTGTCTCTCTCTCTCTCTCTCATGCACGGATGCCATTTTAATTTCGCGCGAATATTTGAATTTAAAATTTTTTTTTCAGATTTTTCTAAGTCCCTGTTTTGAATTTAACTTCTCGGGTGTCGTCCATCTTAGTTTTCTCACATTTATTTTAATTTAAAAAAAGCTTCCTGCGATGTCCCATGGCTGGAATCGAACCAGCGATCACAGCATTACGAGTACGAAGCCTTAACCAACTGGGCTATCGAAGCGATCGAGGTTAAAGGAATTAAACATAACCACTTACGTGTCACGAGCCCAGCTTTAAACAAACTATTTTTCAAAAATTTAGATTATAAGAATAGGGGATGTGTAGCTTATTGTGTTTAAAGGTTGATACATTTTAAAAAAAATTAGATTTGTAACAGCTTATTAATTATTTTATAATTTGTGCCTGCTATATGGCTGGATTAACGAGATCCTCATTCTCCCTACCTACTATAGGAAGTTTCCGTCTAAGTTCCCTATTTAAAACAGGTCAGTGCCTGTGTATTGTTTGGTTTTAAAGGTTTGAACATTGTACCACTTAGCTGTTCTGACATTATACTTCCATATACATATTATAAATAAATTTTAAATGTTATTTTCGACTGAGTTTTAGCTTCTTATAAATTACAACAGTGCCCTCGCCCATATAAAATAAGACATACGCATTAAATAAATGTTTTTATTGTATAAGAATGGTTGTCCCCCATAAATTTGAATAAAAACAGACAATTTCGTTGAAAAAATAGCTTTTCAATATCGTTTGCAAATAAGACAAGGGATACTTGTAAAAATATAAGTCAAACCATTTTTCTTGTAAAAAATTTACGAAAAGACGTAAGTGTTGGCGACAAATGAAAATAAATTTGAATAAAAACACGCAAAAATTACGAAAAGACGTATGTGTTGGCGACAAATTAAAATAAATTTGAATAAAAACGCACAATTTCGTTGAAAATCTTTACAAAGCGACTTTATAGTACCGAAAAAATGATGTAAAAAAGTTTTAAGAGTTATTTCTAAGCATAATTTTGCAAACGTTTAACAAATAAACCGTAATTTTTTAAAGTACACCACACAATTATGAAATCGTAGTTCAATTTATATGAATTTTCGATACTTTGTATGTGAAAAAATAGCTTCAATTACTAATATTTGAATAAAAACATGCGATTTCCAAAGCATTTCGTTTAAAATTTTAGAAAATCGACAGCATCTCCCATGAAAATTTATAAAAATCGGCATCTTGTCACATTAAATTCTGCAAAAACGACAAAAAACAATATTTTTATACAACTTTCATCGAAAAAATAGTAAAATTTTACGAAAATACGTCTGTGTTGACGACAAATGAAAATAAATTTGAATAGAAACACGCAAAAATTACGAAAAGACGTATGTGTTGACCCCCAAAGTAACAAAAATTTGAATAAAATCACGCAATCATACAGCATCTCACATAAATTTTCACAAAAATCGACATCATGTCACATAAATTATACAAAAACTGTCATCATATCACTTGAAATTATACAAAAAACGACATTTTCATTCAATACACGATGAAAATTGAACAAAAATCACGCAGTCATACAGCATCTCACATAAATTTTCACAAAAATCGACATCATGTCATATAAATTATACAAAAACTGTCATCATGTCACTTGAAATTATACAAAAAACGACATTTTTACTAAACACACGACGAAAATTGAACAAAAATCACACAATTACAAGCCATCTCACATAAATTTTCACAAAAATCGACATCATGTCATATAAATTATACAAAAACTGTCATCATGTCACTTGAAATTATACAAAAAACGACATTTTTACTAAACACACGATGAAAATTGAACAAAAATCACACAATTACAAGCCATCTCACATAAATTTTTACAAAAATCGACATCATGTTACATAAACTGTGCATAATTTTGCAAATGTTTTACACTTTTTATAAAATGCATCGCTCAAAATTAAAAGAAATAGCAATTTCATTGAAAAAATCTACTACCACAATCATTTCGATAAACAAAATTCAAAAAATCTTATACTTTTGACGGAAATATATGTATGTTGACCACAAATTAACATAATTTTTAAATAAAAACGCGCAATTCGTTGAAAAAAATATTCTGACACCACCAAAACACGCAATTTCATTGAAAAATATATATATGTTGTCCACAAATTAACATAAATTTGAATAAAAACACGTAATTTTGTTGAAAAAATGTTCTGGCCCCGTCATTTCACTTAAAATTTTACAAAACTGCCATCATAACACTTGAAATTATACAAAATATATGTATGTTGATCACAAATTAACATAAACCTGAATAAAACACACAATTTCGTTGAAAAATTTGCAAATGTTTTACACTTTTTATAAAATGTGTCGCTCAAAATTAAAAGAAATCACAATTTTTAAATTATATCACGCCAATATGAAATCGTAGATTGATTTTTTTTTGAAATTTTACACTTTGTAACTGTAAAATAACTGCAAATACTAATATTTTAGCTTTAGACTTTGTAATTATTGCAGATTCGAGAAAAAAAACAAAGCAGAGTAGAAATAAAAAACACAAACACTTTGTAATAAACAAATATATTGTTCTTATTTCGTATAATACTTAATAATATAAATATAAATGTACAGCAGAATGTCTTATTTCTAAAAATTCGCTAGCAATTTACAAAACTGTAGTTTGAGGTGCACGACATTTCAAATTAAAAGACTGCAAGTAATAAAATCAGAAATTCATTGTGTAATTTTAAAGTTTAAGATGCACCCAATCTAGAATTCCCTTCGTTTTTGGTGTTGATGACATCTGCCTTAGAGGCGTTTTTCTAACGGCCCTTTTTTGGAGGCGTTTCCTTATCGGCGTTCTTCTGACTGAACCTTTTTGATGTGGACTTGGATGAGTAGCTGGTGTTTTTAATTTATATTCTAAATCAGAATCGCAGTTATCAGTTTCCATTTCGGTTTTTCCTGTAGTACCAGTCGGGGTTGGCTTCTTTTGCTGTTTAGGTTTAGCTAGCAGCACATTAGCAACGTTAAGGTCTTTGATGTAATCAGCAAACTGTAGGCGTCCGGGTGGATTAATAGTTTTTCGAGGCCGCAGAATGTCGTGAATTAAATCGACTATGTTAGACGCCGGTAAAATTTCACCCTTTATAGTAACGGTGCCCTTGTGATCCCAGCTCACATCGCTTGAGGTACTCAAAATGCGTAGAAAAACTTCAGCTTTTTTCTTAAAAGTTTTGGGAAGTGTAGATAAAATAACGGCATTTGATAGGCTGTCACTGGTTGTTTCAATAGGTATTTTGATTGGCTGCCGCGCCTGGTTTGTGAAATGAAGGAATCGTTGTAAAACCTGATTGTACTGGATCCATTTATCGTAATCAGTTAATTTGGACTTTAAAACTTTTTGCATTTCGTCATCAAGCTGTGATAATATATTTTTCTCCGCATCATCGCCAGACTTAAGACGCTGGACAAATTCCGGCGATACAATCAACATCTTCCGCTCTTTGTCCATTTTAGTCGAAAAGGAGCTCAGTCGTTTGTTCTGGTAGAGCCGTCGTGAATAAACTAGCTTAAAATCAAGACTTTCATAATAAATATATAAAAAAAAAATATGACAGGTACGGGAATCGAACCCGTATTCTCTCTCGAGATCAGAGCTTAAATCTGACGCCTTAACCATTCGGCCAACCTGCCTCCCTATATAAACGAGCACTCTCTGCATAATTAAGAAAACATATAGTTTAAAAAGCCTTCTGCATGCAATTTCTCTCTCGAGATCAGAGCTTAAATCTGACGCCTTAACCATTCGGCCAACCTGCCTCCCTATATAAACGAGCACTCTCTGCATAATTAAGAAAACATATAGTTTAAAAAGCCTTCTGCATGCAATTTCATACAATATTTCATATAAATTAAGCCATGTACAAATTTCTTAATCAGGTTTTGATATATATTTTGTCGAAAGATTGGACCCTCAGCTACCGTTTTATTACTATTTGTCGTGATTCGTCATCGATGAATTTTACAAGAGCCAGCCTGTCTGCTGTGTGACGTACGTAATGTATCCACCCCTTTTTATTTTAAAATTCTATAAAAACAGAGGCCCGACTGATGCCGCACTAACACGTTTTAAACCATTGTACTCTGTTACCTGATGCGGCAGCAGTTTGGACCTCTGATTTTATAGAATTTTAAAATAAAAAGGTATGGAAACATTGCGTGCGTCACATCGCAGGCAGGATGGCACTTGTAAAATTCAGCGATGACGAATCACGACAAATAGTAATAAAACGGTAGCTGAGGGTCCAATCTTTCGATAAAATATATATCAAAACCTGATTAAGAAATTTGTACATGGCTTAATTTATATGAAATATTGTATGAAATTGCATGCAGAAGGCTTTTTAAACTATATGTTTTCTTAATTATGCAGAGAGTGCTCGTTTATATAGGGAGGCAGGTTGGCCGAATGGTTAAGGCGTCAGATTTAAGCTCTGATCTCGAGAGAGAATACGGGTTCGATTCCCGTACCTGTCATATTTTTTTTTATATATTTATTATGAAAGTCTTGATTTTAAGCTAGTTTATTCACGACGGCTCTACCAGAACAAACGACTGAGCTCCTTTTCGACTAAAATGGACAAAGAGCGGAAGATGTTGATTGTATCGCCGGAATTTGTCCAGCGTCTTAAGTCTGGCGATGATGCGGAGAAAAATATATTATCACAGCTTGATGACGAAATGCAAAAAGTTTTAAAGTCCAAATTAACTGATTACGATAAATGGATCCAGTACAATCAGGTTTTACAACGATTCCTTCATTTCACAAACCAGGCGCGGCAGCCAATCAAAATACCTATTGAAACAACCAGTGACAGCCTATCAAATGCCGTTATTTTATCTACACTTCCCAAAACTTTTAAGAAAAAAGCTGAAGTTTTTCTACGCATTTTGAGTACCTCAAGCGATGTGAGCTGGGATCACAAGGGCACCGTTACTATAAAGGGTGAAATTTTACCGGCGTCTAACATAGTCGATTTAATTCACGACATTCTGCGGCCTCGAAAAACTATTAATCCACCCGGACGCCTACAGTTTGCTGATTACATCAAAGACCTTAACGTTGCTAATGTGCTGCTAGCTAAACCTAAACAGCAAAAGAAGCCAACCCCGACTGGTACTACAGGAAAAACCGAAATGGAAACTGATAACTGCGATTCTGATTTAGAATATAAATTAAAAACACCAGCTACTCATCCAAGTCCACATCAAAAAGGTTCAGTCAGAAGAACGCCGATAAGGAAACGCCTCCAAAAAAGGGCCGTTAGAAAAACGCCTCTAAGGCAGATGTCATCAACACCAAAAACGAAGGGAATTCTAGATTGGGTGCATCTTAAACTTTAAAATTACACAATGAATTTCTGATTTTATTACTTGCAGTCTTTTTAATTTGAAATGTCGTGCACCTCAAACTACAGTTTTGTAAATTGCTAGCGAATTTTTAGAAATAAGACATTCTGCTGTACATTTATATTTATATTATTAAGTATTATACGAAATAAGAACAATATATTTGTTTATTACAAAGTGTTTGTGTTTTTTATTTCTACTCTGCTTTGTTTTTTTTCTCGAATCTGCAATAATTACAAAGTCTAAAGCTAAAATATTAGTATTTGCAGTTATTTTACAGTTACAAAGTGTAAAATTTCAAAAAAAAATCAATCTACGATTTCATATTGGCGTGATATAATTTAAAAATTGTGATTTCTTTTAATTTTGAGCGACACATTTTATAAAAAGTGTAAAACATTTGCAAATTTTTCAACGAAATTGTGTGTTTTATTCAGGTTTATGTTAATTTGTGATCAACATACATATATTTTGTATAATTTCAAGTGTTATGATGGCAGTTTTGTAAAATTTTAAGTGAAATGACGGGGCCAGAACATTTTTTCAACAAAATTACGTGTTTTTATTCAAATTTATGTTAATTTGTGGACAACATATATATATTTTTCAATGAAATTGCGTGTTTTGGTGGTGTCAGAATATTTTTTTCAACGAATTGCGCGTTTTTATTTAAAAATTATGTTAATTTGTGGTCAACATACATATATTTCCGTCAAAAGTATAAGATTTTTTGAATTTTGTTTATCGAAATGATTGTGGTAGTAGATTTTTTCAATGAAATTGCTATTTCTTTTAATTTTGAGCGATGCATTTTATAAAAAGTGTAAAACATTTGCAAAATTATGCACAGTTTATGTAACATGATGTCGATTTTTGTAAAAATTTATGTGAGATGGCTTGTAATTGTGTGATTTTTGTTCAATTTTCATCGTGTGTTTAGTAAAAATGTCGTTTTTTGTATAATTTCAAGTGACATGATGACAGTTTTTGTATAATTTATATGACATGATGTCGATTTTTGTGAAAATTTATGTGAGATGGCTTGTAATTGTGTGATTTTTGTTCAATTTTCGTCGTGTGTTTAGTAAAAATGTCGTTTTTTGTATAATTTCAAGTGACATGATGACAGTTTTTGTATAATTTATATGACATGATGTCGATTTTTGTGAAAATTTATGTGAGATGCTGTATGACTGCGTGATTTTTGTTCAATTTTCATCGTGTATTGAATGAAAATGTCGTTTTTTGTATAATTTCAAGTGATATGATGACAGTTTTTGTATAATTTATGTGACATGATGTCGATTTTTGTGAAAATTTATGTGAGATGCTGTATGATTGCGTGATTTTATTCAAATTTTTGTTACTTTGGGGGTCAACACATACGTCTTTTCGTAATTTTTGCGTGTTTCTATTCAAATTTATTTTCATTTGTCGTCAACACAGACGTATTTTCGTAAAATTTTACTATTTTTTCGATGAAAGTTGTATAAAAATATTGTTTTTTGTCGTTTTTGCAGAATTTAATGTGACAAGATGCCGATTTTTATAAATTTTCATGGGAGATGCTGTCGATTTTCTAAAATTTTAAACGAAATGCTTTGGAAATTGCATGTTTTTATTCAAATATTAGTAATTGAAGCTATTTTTTCACATACAAAGTATCGAAAATTCATATAAATTGAACTACGATTTCATAATTGTGTGGTGTACTTTAAAAAATTACGGTTTATTTGTTAAACGTTTGCAAAATTATGCTTAGAAATAACTCTTAAAACTTTTTTACATCATTTTTTCGGTACTATAAAGTCGCTTTGTAAAGATTTTCAACGAAATTGTGCGTTTTTATTCAAATTTATTTTAATTTGTCGCCAACACATACGTCTTTTCGTAATTTTTGCGTGTTTTTATTCAAATTTATTTTCATTTGTCGCCAACACTTACGTCTTTTCGTAAATTTTTTACAAGAAAAATGGTTTGACTTATATTTTTACAAGTATCCCTTGTCTTATTTGCAAACGATATTGAAAAGCTATTTTTTTCAACGAAATTGTCTGTTTTTATTCAAATTTATGGGGGACAACCATTCTTATACAATAAAAACATTTATTTAATGCGTATGTCTTATTTTATATGGGCGAGGGCACTGTTGTAATTTATAAGAAGCTAAAACTCAGTCGAATATAACATTTAAAATTTATTTATAATATGTATATGGAAGTATAATGTCAGAACAGCTAAGTGGTACAATGTTCAAACCTTTAAAACCAAACAATACACAGGCACCGACCTGTTTTAAATAGGGAACTTAGACGGAAACTTCCTATAGTAGGTAGGGAGAATGAGGATCTCGTTAATCCAGCCATATAGCAGGCACAAATTATAAAATAATTAATAAGCTGTTACAAATCTAATTTTTTTAAAAATGTATCAACCTTTAAACACAATAAGCTACACATCCCCTATTCTTATAATCTAAATTTTTGAAAAATAGTTTGTTTAAAGCTGGGCTCGTGACACGTAAGTGGTTATGTTTAATTCCTTTAACCTCGATCGCTTCGATAGCCCAGTTGGTTAAGGCTTCGTACTCGTAATGCTGTGATCGCTGGTTCGATTCCAGCCATGGGACATCGCAGGAAGCTTTTTTTAAATTAAAATAAATGTGAGAAAACTAAGATGGACGACACCCGAGAAGTTAAATTCAAAACAGGGACTTAGAAAAATCTGAAAAAAAAAATTTAAAATTCAAATATTCGCGCGAAATTAAAATGGCATCCGTGCATGAGAGAGAGAGAGAGAGACAACAGCTTCGATGAGGGAGACGGAAGATCTACCAGTTTGAACTTCAAATATTTCCGCGAAAATTCAAAATTAAAAACGACAGCCAGTGCGCGCGCACCAAGATGGCCGACACCCGGGAAGTTTAAAATTCAAATAATGGAACTTAGAAAAAAAATCGGAAAAAATTCAAATTTCAAATATTCCCGCCAGAAATCCAAGATGGCCGCCAAAGTCCGACGCGTAATTTTAATCGGAAGCTAATGCGTAATTTATTCAGTAGCACATATGTAAATTACATATCAAACTTCATATGTGATTAATTAGATCAAACCGCGAAATTAATTGGGTCAATCCGCGAATTAATCCGCGGATTTAATTCGCGGATTTAATTAATCGTTTGATTGACAGGTTGCTCCAGTTTCTCTGCCGCAATACTACTTGTATGCAAAATTTCAGCTCACTTGGATTTTTTCGGCAGATGCTGCGTTTTTCGGTCTAATGTAACTGGACTATAGTAAGTTACATAGAATTCAAGTGTACCATGTGCGACATAGTTAGTAAAAGCTACCGAAGGCCTAAATTATAAAAGGACTGTAATAAATACTGCCGCAGTTTGGGGCAATTTGGCCATAGGTAGTACATATGCCCATTGGGAGGAATTATTCAGTAGAATAAATATCCCACGTTTCAATAAAAATATATTTGCAAAGGAGGAAAAAAATAATGAAGGTACTGTAGAAAAAAACAAATAGAGTATGTCAATTTATGTTGCAGTTATGGCATGCTCAACTGCACAAAGAATTGGTGTAAGCAGGATTGGAAGAGAAGGGGTCATACGCCAAAATAATGTTGGTCCTGATGGTGTTCCTTGTATCACGGTTTATTTAAATCGCGGGTGGTCCAAAAGGTCATATGGTCATAATTTTAATGCAGCCTCTGGTGTTGTAAGGCAATAACTGATTGAAAATGTATTATTAAAATAATAATGAACATTGTCTTTTACGGCTGTGATAATTGGAAAATAATATACTGGCAAATTTTTGTTTCTGGGAGTCAGGAATAAATATTGCACGTGCAAGGGCCGCTAACAAGGATGAAAAACCTATAGAGCACAAATGCTACAAAAACTGGTCAGACAGCTCTTCAGCAATGGAACAATGTGATAGTGGAAGGTTTCTGTTTAAGTGAAGAGCAGCATGGTGTCAGATACAAGCGATTTGTGGCTGACGGCGGGCGATTCCAGTGTTTAGGCCAATATACGCAACAAAGTAAGTTATGACAACTTTGTAGAAAAAAATACAATGTGCCAACCATTCAATACAACATTTTGGAAAAGTCCTACACAAAGTAAAGCAAGATAAGGTGGTATCTGCAACAACTCGTCAACAATTGAGCAAGAAGTTGATTGGCAAATTACACACAATGGCCCAATCAGCAATTTACAGTTGCATTTTTGAGGAAAATTCAGTTGATGCTTTGGAGAGAAATCAGCTGGAATAGATCATATCGTGGGCTTAATATTACAACTAGATAACTTGATTTTTATGGTAATCGAGTTACATACTGCTTAGTAACTCTCTAAGTCAGCTCTGTCTAACACAACAACTGGATAAGTCGTACGACATTCCAATTGGGCGCTGTCACAATGTTTCAATATAGGTATCTCTTAAATAAGCGAAATTTCTTGCTGCTAAAACTAGGTATTTTGAGTTGTATAGTTGTTGCAGTACGGAAACCTTATTTGGACGAGTTATCCAGTTGTTCAATTATATTGTAAACAGCCGTGATTACACATGTGCTTATGTGCGGTTTAAAATATACCCAATAATAATATGGCTTCTAGAAGTAAAAGAATACTAGCATTAGCCCTTAAAAACTATGAAGCTCAAACAGGTAAGTGGGTCTTTATTTTATACTTTGATTTTCTTCGAGAATTAGATCAACATTAAATTAATTGTAATTTTTAGGTTATGTGTTCATTTTACTGCTGTGTTTATTTACTTTTTACGTAGTTTTATAGTATTGTTCTGGGTTTTTGAAGTGTTTTTATTATGTTTGTTGCAAACCAGATGAATTTCGCATGTTACAAATACTATAGCACTGTAGTTTTATGCTATATCTCCAAACATGTAAATTCGAGTTATCTAGTTGTTGTATTGAGGTGACGAATTAAGTTAACTAGTAGTACATCGAAAGACTTTTAAATTTTTTTTCAGATGCGGACACTGCAATGCCTGGCACATCGGGTCTAGGTCTTTGTGTTGAAAATGAATCAGATGCTGAGCCGTTTTCTCCTGCTGTTTCAGAATATTCTCCTTCTTCCGAAAGTGATGACACCGATGAAGATTCAAATAAAGGTAGTAAAACCTCTGCCAAATCGCCAGAAATGCAAGTGCAAAATGAAACCATAGAAGCAGAATGCTTAGTAGAAGAAACACAAGATAATGAAGTGTTGGATCCTCAACTAGTGTTAGATGGAATGGAAGAGACTCCTACAAGAACCAACAAACCGAGAAAGCGACTAAGACAGCCTGAAAAATGAAAGAGAAGTATTTCAAAAACCAAGAGACAACATGGGGAAGTGTATATTTCCTCTAGAAAAAAATTTGTTCCTGGACCATGCATGCGCGATCCGTGTACATTAACATGTCGAAAGAAGTGTTATCAAAAATTTTCTTATGAAGAGAGACTTTCTATTTTGAGAAGGTACTATGATTTAGAAACTTACGAGCGAAAACGAGACTTTATTCATAGCAACACAAAAAAAATTGAAAAAAAAATGCTACTAAACAAGCATCAAGACGTAACTTCACTATCTTTTTTTAATTGCCAAAAGAAACAAACGAAAAAGTTAAGATTTGCAAGACTATGTTTTTAAACACGCTTGGCATTCGTAAGGGTGTTGTTGACATTGCCATGACCAAAAGAAGCAAAGAAAATACAAGCGAACCTGATAAAAGAGGTCGACATATAAAAAACAAACAACTCATGAAATCGTCAGTAGTGTGCGAAATCACATTGAAAGGTTTCCGGTTGTTGAATCACATTATTGCCGATCCGACTCAAAACATAAATATCTCAACCCTTCACTTAACACCAATCTAATGTATGAAATGTACAAACAATCGCGACAAGAACATAATTTGGATGTGGCAATACAGTCTGCATACCGAAAAATTTTTAGTGAACAATACAACCTTGGATTCCATCGTCCCAAAAAGGACCAATGTCGAATTTGTATGAATTACAAAACCTCTGGTGCCAACATAGAAGGATTTGAAACAACTTATCAATCTCATCTTGTGGAAAAAGATGAAGCTAGACAAGAGATGAGAAATGATAGGGAACGTGCGCAAGAAAATCAAAATTTTGTAAGTTGCAATTTTGACCTACAGCAAGTTCTATTGGCACCAACAGACCCTACAAATAATGCACTCTTTTACAAGCAACGGTTTAAGTCTTTTAATTTTACAATTTACAATGCTGCTTCAAAACAAGGAGGAAGTTGTGAAATAGGAACCTGTTTATACAAATATTTTCAATCACTTTCTCCAGAAATTAGCCACATTTCATGTTTCAGCGATCGATGCGGCGGACAAAATTTAAATAAATTTGTGGCAGCAATGTGTTTGGCTGCAGTACAGGAGCTGCCACATTTGCATACCATAGATTTAAAGTTCTTGGTGGTTGGTCATAGCGAAATGCAGTGTGACTCCATCCACTCGGCTATAACCACTGAGCAGCATAGAGTGGGGAAAATAAATTGGCCGGCAGACTGGAAAACAATAGCCCGAAGTGCGAGAAGAAAAGGCGATAAGCCCTACGTTGTCCACGAGATGACATTTGAGAGTTTCACAGATTGGAAGTCCTATGTCGATAGCAACTTGACTGTTCGAAAAGAAGATATAAATGGTAAAGCGGTAAGCTGGCAAAAAATGTGTTGGCTAAATTTTACCAAAGAGCGTCCATTTGTTATAAGATTTAAAGAGAAGGATTTTAAAGAAGAATTCAGAAGCCTTGATTATACCAAAAGAACAAGGAACAAGAGTGATTTTCGAGCGGTTGAAAAAAAGCCTTTGTATGTGGAGGCATTACCAATATCGAAAGAAAAGTATATCGATTTAAACTCTCTGTTTACATCTGTTCCTCCTGCAAGGAGTTCAGAATACAAACCATTTTATGAAAATATTCCCAAGGAAAATAAAAAATCTAAAAAATTGCAAGAATCCCAAGAATCTGGATCTGAGAGTGATTAGTTAGTTATTTTGTATTTTTTAAGAATGAAACATGTTTATTTTTATTACATCCTACTGTAAAACTATTAATCTGTATGTTTTTCGAACTGTTTTTTTTTTGTATTGATAAATTAACAAATTTTTCTAGAATTTTACTATTTTGTTCTCTCATTAATAAATATTTCATAAGAAAATTTATGCGTTGTTGTTATTAACAACTAGGTAACTGGTTAAAATATGAATTTAGTTATCAATACCACAACTGGATATCTTATTTTGACTTAAAACTAATAAAAAATCTAGGAAGAAATCATTAGATATCGAAAAATTACGTATTTTTCAATAACCAAACACAATATTGGCTAATAATTCAAAAGCAAATAACTAACGATCATGCAAAAATATGGAATATTTTCAAATGCAATTTCCCAACAATGTAAATTTTTGAGATACCTAGTTGTAGTATTAAGCCCACGATATGTTTGGTTACCATAAGAATTGTATGGAACATTATTGTGACTTTGTAGGGGAAGCTGACTATACTATTTTGTCAAATATACAAACATCTGGTTTATACCATTATGTAAAGTGTAAGAAATAGTAATATAATTAGTGAAAAATAAAATAAATCTTATTTTTCTAGGTAGCTTAGATGGCTTGCTAAGAAAATCCACGCGCCTGGTAGACAATGAGACAAATAATAGGGCAGAGCTCTTTATGAGTATTCTTGCGCGTTTTAATGGTGGGAAAAGATTACACTTAACAGGTCGTGGATCGTTTGAAATGCGAAGAAGTATGACTGGTCTAAGATATAATAGGGGTTTAGCTTGGCATTCAAGTCCATACAAAAAACATCTTTCAATGAGTCCAGGGAAATATATGAAGCAGTTCATTAAAAAATCTGTTCATAATGCTAAAGTGCGTAGTAGAATAGATGCGCAGAGGCAAAGGAAGACAAAAACAACCTTCCGGAAATAAAAATGTTCACTAGGACAAATATGCCCAAAAAGTGGAGCCCAGCGACGATAAAATTGCAAGATAAAGGACACAACTTTGAACGAATTGTCTGTAAGTATTGAATTTGTGTGAATAAAAGTCTTCATTCAGTTTTCAAGGTTACCCATAGTAAAAGAGAAGAAATAGCTCATTTAACTATTGGTCAATTTGATAATGACTTTTACAAGGTTCAAAGAACAGACTGACAGCTTCAAATTTCGGAAAAATTATTCACAGAAGAGACTCGTCTAGGTGTCATGTTCTGATAAAATATATATTGTAAAGTGAAGTGGGGTAATTGTGATGTAAAATTTGACTAGTGTAACTTGAGAGATCTATTAAAATTTGATTTTTATTGCAAAAATTGTATAAAAATTCCTGAATAATCCTTGGTCCTTCATCAAACCCTTCACCTTACCCTACAAATTTTGTGACAGCTGGAACAATATATGGCAAAACACCAGCAGCTGCAATCCGACGATTAGAAGAAAAATATAATGTAGTTGTGGAGAACTCTGGTTTATATACAGGGTGAGTTTTTTTTCATTATCACTATAGGGATCTCGGAAACCGTGAAAGATAGAAGGTTGGTTAAATGGAGAAAGAATTGCAGTTTTATGAGCTTATTCAAAGTGTGCTTTTGTTTCTTTGAAAAAATCCAAGGCCTACTAGATACAAGCAAAATATTAAAATTACTTGATTTCTTAAAGTCGGTCTAGCGCCGTTATTATTGAAAATAGAAAAAAATAATAAGAATAAAAGTTTTAGTTATTTTTACGGTGTTTATCTTACACTTATTAGTTTTCTTCTAGCTTTCATAGTTTTTGAGTTATAAAATTAAGTTACATTTTTTTAAATAGCAATCATAGTTGGCTTAGACATTTCTAAAAAGAGCTCACTTTTCCGCTTAAAATGACATAAGGTATGTTATACCTATTTTGACAAATAATTCTTTTATAATAATTTTCGTAATAAGAAAATGACGAAAACAAAAACTATGAAAGCTAGAAGAAAATTAATAAGTGAAAGATAAACACCCTAAAAATAGCTAAAACTTTTATTCTTATTATTTTTTTCTATTTTCAATAATAATGGCGCTAGACAAGCTTTAAAAGATTAAGTAATTTTAACATTTTGCTTATATCTAGTAGGCCTTGGATTTTTTAAAAGAAACAAAAGCACACTTTGAATAAGCTCATAAAACTGCAATCCTTTCTCCATTTAGCAAACGAGATATGCTCTTTTTAGAAATGTCTAAGCCAACTATGATTGCTATTTAAAAAAATGCAACTTAATGTTATAACTCAAAAACTATGAGAGCTAGAAGAAAACTAATAAGTGTAAGATAAACACCGTAAAAATAGCTAAAACTTTTATTCTTATTTTTTTTCTATTTTCAATAATAACGGCGCTAGTCCGACTTTAGAAATTAAGTAATTTTAATATTTTGCTTGTATCTAGTAGGCCTTGGATTTTTTCAAAGAAACAAAAGCACATCTCGAATAAGCTAATAAAACTGCAATTCTTTCTCCATTTAACCAACCTCCTATCTTTCACGGTTTCCGAGATCCCTATAGTGATAATGAAAAAAAACTCACCCTGTATAGATCTAAATCATCCATACCTAGCTGCTTCTCCTGATGGTATATACATATTTCCTTTATAAGTACAACAATTACATCAGTTTGTTTCTTTATCGAATTAATTGGTGACACATTGTGTGGAAATGAAAACCTTACCTAAATTAGTCAAAGACAATCTTACATTGTTGGAAGGAACATAACAAGGCAAGACATTCCTGAAAATGGGCAACTCCGTAACTTAAATAATAAAAACAATTGTTACGATTTTGTTATAGATCCAAGGCCAACTAAATATAGTGCCACGAGATAAATGTTTTCTTGTTGTGTATGTATCATATGACGAAGTCATCTTTGTACAAGAAATTGAAAAAGATTAAACTTATTGGAATAAACTGATGTTACCACAATTAACAAGGTTTTACAAAGACTGTATTTTAGAAGAAATAGTTCGATGTCGATAGTAGTAGAGGTGAAAAGTGTCATGGCCCGTTATGGATTGAAGAGGCTATACAAAAAAACAGCAAAAATAAATGTCTATATTACATTTTTATGTATCTTCTTTCTAAATAAAATATACAACTGAGTGTTTAACACGTTGAGTGCCACAATAGGGTAAGAAATTTTGGTCCCAAATGGCCGCTACATTTTTTTAACGGTAACTATTAAAAATCCTTATAGAATACTTACACGAGTGTTAAAATGTTAAATAATTGCAGTTTTTATCGTATTTTGCAATAAAAAAATTGAGATTCCGCATTGGTGTCTCGCGGCCACCAGAACGACAAGTGTTCTGGGAAGCCGTGAGAATCCAATGTGGTATCTCCTATTATTTCTTGTTGAGACCTCTGATTATTTTATGCTGAAACTTGATTTTTCATGTTGAGACTTGTTTGGTGCAAATACAAGGCATTTGTACCTATCGAGGCGTCATTTACAGTTGTACCGCTGCGCTGTAGTGTTATGCAAAATGGCTTATTCCTACGAGGCGGATCAAGTGCGGCTACAAAAGTTATTACAAGAAGTGTTATCAGATGAGGATGAACGTGAATCATTATTTGGTGATACTTACTTATCAGATGGGTATCAGGAGAGTAGCGGTTGTGAATCTAGTGATTCTGAAACCTCTTTAGAAGTACCGAGAAAAAAACTCCGTTCTAAAAATTCACGGAGTACTGCAACAGTGCAAGATCTTGCAAATTTACCGTCTACTTCAACTAGTAGTGTAAATGAACAAAATATAATTCCTTCTACTTCTCAAGTAAAATCGACAAGTGTTAGTGATACGATTGAAGACGTGATACAAAATTTGGTTATGGATTCATCTAGTTCCGATGAGATTCAGTCAGATGAAGAAAATATACAGAACGGTGCTAAAACTGGCGATGATATTACGTGGGGCCCAGTAACTGGCGTTAACCTAAACACTTTTTCCTTTGTCGAAAAAGACGTTGGGTTTTCGATGGAATTTCATGAAGCGTATTACAATAAAACCCCATATGACTTTTATTTACTTTATCTGAACGACGAAGTGGTGAATATAATGGTATGTATATGTAAGTAGATATATTTCAATTCCTAAATTAATTTCTATTAGGTTACTGAAACTAATCGTTACGCTGAACAGTGCATTGCCAAAAATACATTCCCAAAATCTAGACTCAAATCCTGGAAGCCTACAACCCATGTAGAAATGAAAAAACTTATTGGTACTATTATGTGGATGGGTTTATGTCAGTATCCGACTGTGCAGTCCTACTGGTCCAAGAATGTTCTTTATGACAATTACATTAAAAAAATAATATCTAGGAATCGGTTTCAGTTATTAATGAAGATGCTGCATTTTAATGACAATTCTGTTGATACCGATGACCGGCTACAAAAAATAACACCATTTTTGAAAAAAATTAAAGAATCGTTTCAAAATATAATCACTCCAGGAGAATACCTCTGTATTGATGAGACTTTAGTCCCTTTTCGCGGACGTCTGAAATTTAAACAATATATTTCAAATAAACGTCATAAATTTGGAATCAAATTATTTAAACTTTGCTTAGAAAAAGGTTACACATACGATTTTGATGTCTATTGCGGAAAAGCAAAGTCTGAAAATATCAGCGTTCCAACAAAAGTTGTTTTGGACCTGTCCGAAGGCTTACTAAATAAAGGTCGTACCATTTGTACTGATAATTGGTATACTTCTGTTTCATTGGCTCACACTTTGTTGCAAAAGGACACACATTTGATTGGTACCCTTAGAAGGAACAGAAAATTTAACCCCAAAGATGTGGTCAACCGCAAACTGAAAACAGGCGAAACAGTTGCAGCAGAGAGCAATACAGGTATTGTGGTACAAAAATGGAAGGACAAGAGGGACGTGTTGATGCTGAGCACAAAATATACTAATGAAATGGTTCCAATACAGCGAAGAGGATCTGAAATAAAGAAACCACGAAATGTACTAGAATACAACAAATACAAATCATACATTGACCTTTCTGACCAAATGAAAAGTTACAACACATCATTACGAAAAAGTATAAAATGGTACAGGAAGCTCGCCATAGAATTTCTAACAGGTTCTTGCTTAGTCAATGCATTCATCGCGCATCAGCAAGTAGCGAATGAACGTATGTCCATTACAAAATTTAGAGAAGAAGTCATCCATGGACTTGTAAATGTCCAAGACCCTAAAAATATACAACTGACGGAAGCGGAACATCGACTAGAAGATTATGGACGTACCGGCAGGCGTAGATGTTCAAGATGTTACGCTAAAAAATCTAAAGAATTTGGACGTAAAGAAGCTCAGAAGAAAACTCCGCAAACTTCATTGAAATGTGAAGCATGCAGAAAAAATTATTGTCTTCGGTGTTTTTTTGATGTCCATAAGGTTACTATGTAATTAACTGAACATCATTTTTATGTTATTTTGTACCATAAATTCGTCTTTATTTTTAAGTTCTTGAAACGTATTTTTCTTTTAGTTCTCATGCAGTCAGTCAAATATTATTTTAAGTTTTTAGAATGTATTTTAATTTTGAAAATTAAATAATTAAAAAATAAATTCAATAATAAACATGAGCGAATTTTTGAATTCTTTATCAACCTTTGTTGTGAACAACCATTTATTATATCTGTAAATTTTAAAATTTATAATAATCTTGCTATTACTGTCATTTGTTTACATCATATAATGAGTGTTGTGTGAACAATTTTTTTATGTAGAAAAAGATAACGTGTGATTATGCAAAAAAAAATCAATTTCTTCTTCAAATCTAATAGCTGATTGTATCACATAAGCGTAGTATACGATACATTTAAAATTTCACAGAAAAGTTGATAAAAATTCAAAACATCCCCTATAGACTAGGTGTTACATACTGACTTTTAACGAGAAATGTTGAACAAGCAGCATTAAAACGTTCATGGCTGCGACACTCCACACTGGTCTCTCAGACGTACAGGTCAAATACAGTGTTAAGACCGCCAGGCCGTCTACTTTTCAATGCCGTGTAGTTTACAGCTCTATGAGAGACCAACGTGGAGCTACGCAGCCGATAATGAGCACCTAACATGAGAGACAACGTAAGTCTCACGCGGCCAGATGTAACAAAATAAATGAGAGACCATGTTGGTCTCTTATGGCACACAACGTGTTAATTATTATTCATATTTATGTAGCCTAGTCATTAATTTGTAGATATAATTAGATTTACCTACTGAAAGTTTTTTTTTTAAGAATTACATGAAAAGTAAAATACCGTTAAGAGGGGGTAGCTTGAAACTCACAGGGTGACTTGAAAATTCGCGCGACGCCAACTTCATTAATGTGCTGCCTTCTAGTGGCATATTTCACAACGTAAATAGGCGGGAAGTTGTAGCTCTCGTTAACACTTCGTCCAGTGCCAGTTCCAACCTCAAAGTGTGAACGTGTCGATTGCTGCAAAATCTTCAATGCAAAGGTAAAAAATCATCAATTTTTTAGGCTGAATACTTCTAGGTGCAAAAAAAACTGGCAGTGCCATAGCTGAGGACTATTTTTTGTATTGTCCATTTATCAGGGATCAAATCCCTTGTTATAGCAAGATAGCGGGCTTATTGCCGGTTGCACAAAGCTATAATTAATGGATTATTAACTAACTACTCATCATTTCTAACGGTTTGTTAACCACTGCTCGGGTTGCACAAAACAGTTTGATTGTTCGTTAATCATCCGTTTCCTAATTGGCGATTGATGAAAGGTAAGTCTGGCAACAGGGCAAAAATCGTCGTGTTGACAGCTCGCCTGTGGTCGACGAAGATGAATGAAATAATGAAAAAGCGCGTGAATTTCACACAGCGGGAAAAGGAAACCCTTATTTCTGTTGTGGAAAAGTGAGTATTCGTTATTATATTTTCCATTTTAATTAGAACAATTGTAATTGTGTGTTGTTAGGCGTTCTTGTGTGACATAACCTAAGATTTCCGTGGAAATTTTGCCTAACTGTTTTAAATCCTTCAATCCTTCCCTTATTTTAGATATAAGCATATAGTAGAAGATAAGTCTACCAAAGCCTTCATGGTAGATAAGAAAATTAAGGTATGGCAGCAGATTGTAAAAGATTTTAACTGTTCAGCTGAAACGGGGACACGAACGCTGAAGCAGTTAAAAGTGCTTTATGAAAACTTGAAGCGGGAGATGAAAAAACTGTGGCTGAGCAACAGTGAGATTAGAATTGAAATAATGTAAAATTGTAAAAAATTTATTTGTGTTTACCTAATTTATATAGCATGAAAACTACGAAGCCAAATTAAATGAGCAAGAGGCAAAACGAGCTGCAAATAATGATAAGGTAATATTTGAAAATGTTGGCACAGTTTTCTTTTAAGATAATAGACCTGTAGGTTTTTCATTCTTGAAAACTGAATTCATCACGATAAATACCTACCTCTATTGTTTCATGTTTTGGCATTTTATACATTTAACTTTTTTAATACTAGCTATATTCATTTTAAGAAAGAAATATTTAAAACGGGGGGAGGAAGTCCACACCTCGTTTTGAAACCAGATCAGGACATATTATTAGCCACTATTCGGGAGCAAGTTGAGCCGTTGCAAAACGAATTTGATAGCGCAGCTGATTATTTTAGTAATTTTTTAATCAACAAACTAATATATTCTTAAATTAATTTTTATCTGTGTTGACAATAGATGAAATTGAAATTATAAACGTTCCTGAACCTGGCCCCTCTAACATTCCTGAACCTGGCCCCTCCATCATTCCATCTTCTGTATTGATCGCCAACGTGACCCAACTCCAATCCCAAATCCAACCGTCAGCTCATACCCAAGCTTCCAGATTGATCCGAAATAAAAGAAAGATACCTGCGACAGCTGACGATTTGAGAAAGCAGTACTACAGGGAAAAAATTAAAAATGAAAAAATTCAAACAACAATTTTATATCTTCAAAAAAAAAATTAAAATTAGAAATAAAGAAATTACAAGATTAAAATAGTTATTGGTTTATAAGATTTTCTTTTCGTTAAGCCATTCATTTGATATTAACAAACGCTAGCAAATGCTTATAAGAATTTAAAATTTTATTTTTTTAACGAAAATGAAATATGAGTGAACCCCAGCTAAAGGTGATACTACTTTATCAGTTTTAAACTGAAGATCAACAATAACAATTGACATTACTCCAAATACATCCTATGAGTTTCTTTCTTAAATTAAGTACATATAAGCATCTGCGTACGTTTTATTAATATCACTCATATCTAAAATTTTGATTATAGTGAGCAGAAAGATTGAAAAATTATGTGTTAAACAGGGATATACAAAATGTCTCTAAATTTTAACAAAGGGAAAATCATACAGGCCCAAGTGACTTTTATTTATCTGGCAAAAACCGAGGCAATCAATGCGTTTCGCACTGCATAATTTTCATTATTCTGATTGACCTCTTGGAAAATAAAATTATTAGCTTCTTCAGCATCTTCAATTTCGTCAAAATACTCTTCAATGTTATCATTTTGTTCTTTACAGATATTGTGCAACACCCCACAAGCCACAATCACCTTCAGAGTAGTGTTCAATTTCAGTCGTAAGCCATTTTTTAAGCAGGGAAATCTTCGCTTAAGAACTCCAAAAAATCTCTCTACTGTATTTCGAGTGATAATATGAGATCTGTTATAAGCTTCTTCGCCAGCATTTCTTGGATTCGCTAGCGGAGTCAACAGATAAGGTTTACATGGATATCCACTATCGCCTAATAAGAAGCCGTTACCATATCTACCCATACGAAACTCAACAGGAAGAGGAGAGTCATTAAATATGGTGCTATCGTGCACTGATCCTGGCCACCGAGCAATTATATGCAGCAACTTTAAATCGCCATCACAAATTGCTTGGACGTTGATGCTAAAGTATCCTTTTCTATTCCTATACAATTCTGCCGTGGGGCCACCAGGGGACTGAATACTCACGTGCGTACAATAAACGGCACCCACAACCCTTGGGAAACCAGAGATGTTAAAAAATCGCTGTTTGGTTGTCATCAGTTCTACAGCGCTATGCGGCATTTTTATGTGTCGACGAGATAGTTGTGCAATCTGATGTGTAACACGCTGAATTACTCTACATATATATGTTCGATTTGTGAATATGCATGTAGTCACCGATCAACTCAAGAAAGCCCCCTGTAGCATAAAAGCGTAGTGCAATTAATATTTGGGAACGTGCATCCAGAGATTTGTTTCTATTGCTCGTAGGTTGAATTGCATCCCCGATTGTGTGTACTAAATTCATCACCGTCAGTTTGTTAAGGCGAAATCGTTTTTTAAAATCGGCATCATGCATATGAAACGGATTTTCTCTATCCCGTATGAACCGAATCCGCCGTGCCTGTCTTTGTGGCGGTTCTTCATCGTCACTCGAAGAGGATAAATCGGATAGCATAATTTACCTGTATAGGTTAAATTGTTTGTTCAAAAATATAGCAATTGTCATAATTTATTGAGTAAACTTACGTGAGAGGAAAATAAAATTGATTTAATTTCTTGTTAATCACCCAACCACCAGTAATTAAATTAATTGTTCGTTAAAAAAGTTTAACGACTGATTATTGTTTGTGCAACGGAAAACCCTGTTCATCAGTCGTTAATGACAGATTAACTTTGACATTTATCAAATATTTGACGGACCGTTAACAATCCGTAAACGGTCGATTTATGAAAAATTTAATTTTAATCATCCGTTAACAAGCCGTTAAGGGTCAATTAACTTTTGTGCAACCGGCCATTACTTTGCCAGTGGCGTACCTAAATATTTTATTTTGTCTTTTCAGGGGCGACTTGGAAATGGTACGAAATTATAAGCGGAGAGCAGGTAGCCGCTCATATCGCAACTACACCGCAGAAAATCTGGTAGACGCGGTGAGGCAGTGCAGAAACGGGCGCAAGGTTCGAGACGTCAACGATGCGTTTTCAATTCCTTATGTGACTTTGTACAGAAAACTCAAAGATCTTCACCCCAATCCACCTGGTGGTCAGACTGTTCTGTGAAAAGTCGAAGAAAAATCTATAGCTGATTGCATCGCTAATGCAGCCGATTGGGGATTTTCTTTGACTCCTCAAGATGTCAAATCGCTAATCCAAAGCTTCATAAATCGGCAAGGTAAAATCGTACCAAAATTTAAAAACAACTTACCTGGGGAAGGTTGTATAAACAAATTTCTCCAGCGACATCATAACCAATTATCAAGGACGATGTCACAATCCACCAGTAAATCATCAGACCATAAACAACTTTTTTGACCATCTTGCAGAATCACTAAAAAGCATTGCTCCAGCAGCCATTGTGAACTAAGATGAGATCAACTTTACAGATGATGCAGGGCGCATTAAGGTTGCAGTGAGACAGTCTTGTAAAAGATCGGAACACGTTATGGACACGTCGAAAGCGGCAACGTTGGTGATGATTTCCTGCTCAGCATCTGGGACAATGCTACCTGTATACATTGTGTATAAATCTGACCATCTTTGGTCTACCTGGACTGAGAATGGTCCACCTCATGCCAGGTACAATCGAAGCAAATCTGGATGATTTGACGGCAATTTGTTCGAGGAATGGTTTCTGACAATCATTGTGCCATACTTTCAATCATTTCCAGATGGACCAAAGGCTCTCATCGGCGATAATTTAGCCAGCCACATTTCCGTGAATGTAATCAAGATATGTGAAGAGATATATATCAAGTTCATCTTATTACCCCCTAACAGTACCCAGCTTACGCAACCCTTGGACGTCAGTGTGTTTCGGCCTATTAAGGAAGCATGGAGGAAAATTCTACAAGAATGGAAGAAACATAACAAAGGGTGCTACAGAAAGATGTGTTTCCTCGCTTGCTTAACCAGACGATAAAAAGTATCAACAAAGGAACTTTTGAGAAGAACATCAAGTCTGGATTCGAAGCCACCGCAATTTTTCCTCTGAACAGAGAAATGGTGCTTAAAAGACTCCGTAACGAAACTACCCCTCAAAATGCAGACGACTTGATCAATCATTTCATGACAGATATGTTCAAAAATGCCCGGTTTGGTACTGGAGGGACATCTAAGGGTCGGAAAAAGAAGTTGAATATCGAGGCTGGCAAAAGTATTTCACAAAACGACTTGACGCAAGGTGATGGGGTGACTTCAGCGGAGGAACTTAAGAAGACCAAAAAGAACCAGTTAAACTTACTTTCAACATCAAAGAAAACCACAACTAATTCAAAGAAGCGGTATGAACTAAGTTCCTCATACAGTGACGACGTTGATGACATACCATACATCAACAGTGAGGACGACATGGATCCAGAAACATTCTCTGATGTAGAAGAAAGGGAAAACGAAAAGACTGAATCAAATAAGACTATGAATAATCTTAACCCCGAAGATTACATTCTTGTAAACATGAAGACTGAACGTGGCAAGCAGAAGGAACATGTGGCCAAAATAATTGCTCTTGAGGAGGATAATTCGTTCCTCTGCAGTTTTTTGGGAAAAAGCCCAAAATTGAAGAATGCCTTCAGCTATCCTTTAGTGAAGGATGCTGGCATACAGCTTCTTAACTTTGAAGTCTTGCGAAGAAGATACATTCGCTTTGCTGATGTAGAGCTAGAAAATAATATGGCGTAGAATTGTTTGTGAGCGTTAATTTAAGAAGTTTCTGTTTTTTTCTGTGCTTATTTACGAGTTTATTTTTTGTTTCTAACTTAAATAGGTAATTTGTGACCTAATTTAATTTTTTGTGTTTATTTTAAAGCGTTTATTTTTTGTTTCCAACTATATATGAAAGATTTAAAAATAAATTAAATATTTTCTTATAACCCATTGATTTTTTTGAATAAAATGGGAGTTTTTGCTACCCACAATATATATTTTAATTAGACGAGTTTCATCTCACCTCTTATAAGGCTCTACACGCCTTTAACAAGCCAAAAATAGGAGTTTTTCAAGTGACCCCATCACGGGGCGTCTTCAAAATAGGACTTAATTTTTTTTTTTACATGGAAGGGACTACCTTTTGTTGTGATACGGCAAATGATAGCTACAAAGTAATTTACATTGACTTTAGTTTTTTTTTAATTTCTCAGTATGTCTGTGCACTGAAATATCTGGAAACTTATCAAGCCACCCCCTCTTACGGTAACTTAATTTTTTTTCTATACCAAATGTTAAAGTGCGCATTGATCTACTCAAAAAATTTCTCCTTCGTTGTTCAGCCTTGTATAAAAGATAACTAATATTTTTATTGTTCATTGAAATGTTAAACAGTGTTTAACATGATCGCGTCCTCGAATGTTAAGATACATTTAACATGCACCCACTCATTTAACATGCATCCACTCGCGTCCTCGAATGTTAAGATACATTTAACATGCATCCACTCATTTAACATGCATTCACTATAGCAACATCACACATATTCATGGTAGTCCGATTTCGATTTAGCAGTTTTTAGTAATTCTTATCGATTCAAAATTATTGCCTCAATGAACAATAAACTAATGAACGCATTTCGAGGGGCAACTGTCTTAACATTTCTCACATAAATTACCACTCTTGCTTCGCTGCGCTCGCTCGAGTGGTAAAAATATGCTCGAATGTTAAGACTGGGTTACCCCTCTTAATACGTTAATTACTATAACCCTGTACCATGGCCCCACAGCCAGAGTTCCCTAACCGTTCAGCCAAGCTGGCGATAGATATACATATACTAATTAGTTTTTCAAACAATGAATTGGTTATAAATAAGCACAAAGCTAAATAAAAAAAGGTCTAAAAAACTATGGATTCGTACGTAGAAAGTACTGTATTAAGTATATATATATATAATCAGCTCTTCAACCGCAAGCAGTTATGGCTACTTTTTTTCAAAGTTTTCCAAATCCTGATTTGGGTCGGATTAATTCCCATTTCTTCTGTTGTTTTTTATATTGTTTTTATTGTTTTAATTTTTAATCTGTGAGTTTTTTGCTCGATCTTGCTTCTTCTGCTATCTTTGCCCATTCCTTCCTCTTTTTACACTTCTCTTTCCAGTTCTTTATTCCTAGCTTCTTTAGGTCTTCTTCTACATCATCGAGCCATCTCATTCTTGGTCTAAATTCGTCTCCTTCTGTTAGTACTGGGCCCATTATTCTTCGTAATATTTTCCTTTCAAACACTTTTAGATCTTCTTTTTTAGTTAAAGTCCATATCTCTATTCCATATGTCACTACTGGTCTAATAATGGTTTTATATAGTTATAGTTGAGCTTTTTTACTTAGGTAGAGTTTAAGAATGTTTTGCTTGCATAATATGCTCTGTGTCCCAACTGTATTTTTTGTTTTGTTTTTTCACTGGTCTTATATTTTTTATTATAAATTGTTATTCCCAAATATTTAAGGTTCTGGACTGTTTCAAATTTATAGCCTTTAATTTTAAGATATTCTTCATTTTTGCTGTCACTATATTTTAAATATTGAGTTTTATTTTCACTGATTATTAAACCCATTTTGTTTGTTTCCTCCTAGCCTCATGAAACTGTCTGTGTAAGCGATATTTTGTGTGTTTTTAATATTTATTGTCCCTTCTAATTCTGATCTTCTAATTGCACCTTCTAAGGCTATATTAAACAATGTAGCTGACAGCATATCTCCCTGCCTAACGCTTTGTTGTACATTAAAGCTTTCAGTTGTATCACTTCCTATTTTCACTACTACGGTTGTCTTTTAGGGTCATTTCGACAAGGTTTACTATTTTTTGTGGAGTCCTTATGTACTGCAGTTCTTTTATTATCTTTTCTCTTATTACTTTATCGAAAGCCTGTTTAAAGTCTATGAATAGGATGTGAAAAGTTATGTAATATTCTTTTGCTTTTTCTAGTATTTGTCGTACAATGTATATAGCGTCTGTGGTCGATCTCCCTTGTCTAAAGCCTTGTTGGTAGTCCACTCGTCGTTCTCTGCATGTTCTTGAAGTTTTTCTTTAATTATTTTTGAGATAAATTTATAGGCCACTTTTAGTAAAGTTATTCCTCTATAATTTGAGCAATCCTTCAAGTCTCCTTTTTGTGTATTGTAAAAATTACACCTTTCTTCCAATCTTCTGGCATGCTTTCTTCACTACAGATCAAGCATATTAGTTCATGTAGTTTTTCGTGCAGTTTCTCACCTCCATATTTTAGGTATTCAGTAATTATTCCGTCACTTCCTGGCGTCTTATTGTTTTTTAGGTGTCGTATTGCCTGTTTTACCTTTTCTATTGTTCGTTCTTCTATTTTTCATCATGCTGTCTAATGTTCGTTTGTGCTATTGTATTCGTTTCCGTTTCCTTTCTGTATAGTTGTTCATAATAGTTCTTCCATATTTGTTTATATCTTTCGTTTCATATCTTGTCCTTCCTTCTGTGTCTTTATATCCTATAGTTTTTATTCTAAAGTTCTTTTCTAGTTTTATTCTCTGGTAAAACATTCTTGGGTTTTTATTGTTATATTTATCTTGCATATCTTTTATTTTCTTTTCATTCCAATCTCTCTTTTTTTGTTAACATGTGTTTCTTGCTAGGGAACTTGCGTCTTTGTAAATTTGTTTGTCTTCTTCTGCATTTTATTGCAACCATTTTATCCATGCTCGGTTTTTTTCATCTCTTGTTTTCTTGCACTCTTGGTCGTACCATTCTCTACTTTTTTCGTGTTCCTTGTGACCCACGCATTTTTCTGCTATTTTCAAACTACTAGTTTTTATGTTGTTCCACTGGATTTCGATTCTATTTGTATTTGTACAATCAGTGGAGGTTTGCTTTTGCTGAAGTTCTTGTGTTATCCCTTCTAATGCTTGTTTCACCTTTCGTTCTTTATTCTTTTTTTATTCTCTCTTTTCCTCTTCTTACGTTTTTCCTTTCCTTGGTCGTTGCAATTACTAAGTTGTGGTCTGAATTTAGGTTGGCGCCTTGGGAATATCTTACATCCTGTATGTTATTAGTTCTTTCTTTCGTTATCAGTACATGATCGATTTGACTCGTCGGTGTTTGGTTTGGGTGATTCCATGTTATTTTCTGCCTCTTTGGGTGAGGAAATTTTGTGCTGACAATAAATAAATTCGTTGCTGCTGCTAAGTTGCATATTCTATTCCCATTGTCGTTTGTTTCTTCATAAATTGTGTTCTTTCCTGCTACAGCTTTTATATACTCTTCCTTACCAATCTGGACATTTATATCTCCTAGTACTAGTAATGTATCATATTTTGGTGCTTTTTCACATTCGGATTGCAGTTCTTCATAAAACTTGTCTTTCTTATCACCCTCTTCTATCTCTGTTGGGGCATATACACATATGAAGGCAGGTAGTATTATACATTTTTCCTCGAATTCTTAGGACTGACATTCTGTCATTTATGGGTTCAAATTTCATTATGTTAGGCGTTTGTTTTTTGGAAACGATAAAACCTGTTCCATTCCTTCCTTGTTTTTGCCCAGCACTCCAGAATAATGTATGGCTATTTTTCTTGATTTCACCTGCTCCGGCCCATCTAGTTTATTGTAATGCCATAATATCAATATCATAGTTTTCCATTGTTTGCATAATTTCATTCATCTTTCCAGGTTGTAAAAGTGTTTTTATGTTCCATGTCGCAATTATTCTTGTTTTGTGTTTTGTTTTTCTTTTTGATTTCACCTGCTCCGGCCCATCTAGTTTATTGTAATGCCATAATATCAATATCATAGTTTTCCATTGTTTGCATAATTTCATTCATCTTTCCAGGTTGTAAAAGTGTTTTTATGTTCCATGTCGCAATTATTCTTGTTTTGTGTTTTGTTTTTCTTTTTATTTTTCATATTGCTTTCCTCTTCGTTTAATTTATAACTCTCCTGCTCCTTCTCCTTTCTTTTTCTTTGCCTTTTCGCTTTGCATTCTATTGTTGTCAATGTTTTTTTCGTCCGGTTTTCAGCTTCTTCTACGTTTTTGGATTGTGTTGATTCTTTGTTGTCCTCGTTATGTTCTTGAGAATTGCGTTTAGTGTTTCCTCAACGAACACTGAATTATCTTTTGTACTGCCGGTCTTCTGTTCATCCTTCTCCTTTCTTCCTTTTCCGTAGGGTGCCAAAATCGTCTGTGTCCAGTTCTTCTCTTTTGGGATTGCTCCTTTTGAGTTATTTTCCCCTTCCTTATCTGTTGATCATCCTCTTTTCTTATTATCCTCTTTGTTTTCCTCTGGTTTTCTTAACTCTTCTTCTTCCATGCTTTGTTCGTTTAACTCTTCGATCCTCCATTCCTCTCCATTTACTATCAACCTATCTCTTATAATCATTGCTTTCATTCCTCTTCTCCTGGCTTCAATCTTAAAAGGTAGTTTTTTCTGGATCTCTCTTGTCTTCTTATCTAAATCTTCACTTACTGCAATATGTGTTCCTTTTAATCTTGATCGAGTCTTTAATATTTCAATTTTCTTAAATTTTGTCGTAAGACCCACTTTAACTGGTCTATTTACATTTCCTATACTTCTCCCTATTCTGTTTATATAATCTACTGTATTAAGTAGAAAATAGAAAAAGGTTAAGTCCGCGATTCTAGTTAAAAATAGCTATTTTTGTATTAAGGGCGTGAAGGAGGCGATTTTGGCCCGCGACGGAATTATAAGCCAGAGGCCCGAAGGGCCGAAGGATTATAAAACGCCAAAGGGCCAAAATCGCCGTTCACGCCCGAAATGCAAACAAGATTTTTTGTAAAATCCACCATAAAGCTTTGAAAAATAAATGGCACGATTCGTTCTCAAAAATCAAATTGTTGTTGGTTGCCAATGTGATGCTGGTTTTTTAGGCCTTAGGGCGCAAAAGGCATTATTTACGCCCGCAAATTATTTTTAGGCCTTAGGGCGCAAACGGCACTATTTACGCCCGCAAATTAATGCATAAATGACCATATTTTAATACGATTTTACAAAAAATATTTTTTAATTCAATTTCAACAAACTAACAAGTAGTAGCTGCTCATGCGCTCCCGAGTTTAAAACCAAATCTAAAAATATCGAGCGACCCAAAGTCCGAAAACTGCAAGTAATCCAAATGGGCGGACGTTATGTACAAGATGACAAACTAGCCCGCGAACTTCATCGTCGTGTATAATACAAAATTTTTTTCTATAGCAAGAACTTTAACAATTTCAAAAGAAAATAAGGAAAGTCAATCACATTTTAAAATCTCAGTAGCTAGATTGGGTTGCTAGGATAATACGAAGCTGTAATGTTTAATTTAAATAAAAGAAAATTAAATTACCTTATCTACCCTTGATGTTAAAGTGCTACTTTATCTATCCTTGCTGTTAAAGTAACACTTGACCTTTTGTTTTGAGTCGATTAAAGCACACTTGAACAATGCTATAGAAAAAAATTATAAATCCCATCGAGCAAGCAGAGCGAGAGAGAGAGAGAGAGAGAGAGATCGAACAAAAGCAAGGAGCAACTTATGCAAGTACTCGGCGCTACGATGTCGGTGACCGTAAAAACAAAAACGATATCTCCGTGCGCGAGTGACAGGTAAACGACCCTACGTAGGTAGCGAGTTCGAAGTCGGTTCGGGGCAAAATTTTTAAAATCCTTCAAGTGCGTATGCGCATACCTAACCCGTGGTTAATTCATGAATAGTTGGATAACAAAAACCGTGAGGTAGTTGCCTGAACTAAGATCTATTCCATGGCCATCTATTTACAAACGCCGAAACTAGATCCAACGCTTTCAAAACTCCGATGACCAATCCAATTGTAGGACATCTCGGCGGCAAGTTTAAATTTCTCAAAAATGTATTTTTGGTTACATTTCAAAACCATATGAAGGATGTCTACAAAAATTTTTATTTTACGATTATTTCTTCTAAGTTTGAAATGTAGGTACATAATTTTTTTCCCAACAAGAAAACTACATCTTGAAATTTAAAAAAAAACAAAAAAGCCATACAAGTCCGCATGTAACAACTTCGTTAAAAATTGTAATATATTTTAAAATAAGTTGCTGAATTTCAGCCTTCTAGGTCATGTCGTTTACAAATGCAACCTAAACTATGATTTGTTCTCTGAATGTCATTTTTTTGCAGTGGTCTAGTGGTAAAGGTGACAGGCTAGTAATCACAGCAATAAGCGGTCCTGGGTTCAAATCCCGGGGTAGGCACGAGTGTACGTATAAAGAGGTACAATATCAGTCCTTCTCAGGACTAACTAGGATCACCTAAAGACGGGAGTAGATCAAAACTCCCGAAACATCGTGTGATATACACCCTAGACCAGGGATGAGCAACCTTTTTTTAGAATGGGCCAGCTACAAATTTAAAAATGTTGTGCCGGCCACATGTAAAAAACTTATGATGATACAAACACTGAATGATGAACTTAGTATAAAAAAATACAGAAATAACCCACTCATTAATAGAAACACTATTAAAAAACGGCGAAAGATATAAGTGGAAAAAAGATTATTTTAATGAGAAATAGGGTACATTGAGGCTGCAGGGTAACTGTAGAAATTTTTAAAAGTCAAAATGTAAATCTTTGAAGGGCCGTATGAGAAAGTGTAGCAGGCCGCATGCGGGACAGTGGAAAAAGTCCGATAAAAGCATATATAAAATACGATGCAGATAATCTAATCTGCACCCTTAATAAGTGGAAATATAGATAAAAATTAATTGTTCTACTTACATGTTTAACCCATTCGCTGCGCATGACGCCATTTGGCGGCCTTCGTTGCGAACGCGTGGTGCGCATGACGCCATTTGGCGTAAAAGCTTGCGTTGGATATTACGAGTCAGTACTTCGTTAGCAGTGGCGCAAAGTATGTGAAATTTGGTGAGCATATAACAAAAGCTTAAGACGACGTGCAGCTGTAGCCGTTCTTAGTTCGGGCCGTTTTTTCTTGTGTTTGCACGAAGTGTTTGTATTATCGATATGAATGATAGTCAACCTGGTCCATCTGGCATTAAGCGGGCCAGATTTGAGGTAAAAGACCCCAATAACCTGACAGAGGATGAATTGCGCCATTTTCTTTACGATTCTGATAATGAACCCGATGAAAACGATAATTCTGATTCTACAGATACGTCGGTAGAGAGCGATAATGAGGTTGATGACGGTAAGTTAGATTCGCGTCTGTGTGTACAGGTTAGTTTATTATCTTATTTTTTTAGTGGATATTATTCCTATGGATGAGGAGATTGACAAGACTGAGAGGGCACAAATTGAGGAGGTTATTGGTAATTGGCAAGACGATAATACAGGAAAAAAAACTTTAAATTTTTCTGCAACGAACAAAATGCTGGTCGATTTACCTGAAGATCCTGACCCGTATGCGTATTTTCGGCTTCTTGTTGATGACGATTTCTTACATATGATCCTAGAGGAGACTAATCACTATGCAGTTGACCTTTTTATAACAAAAGGTGGGCATAACAATGCCAGAATTGCTCACTGGAAAGACCTAACACAAGAGGAACTGCTCAAGTTTATAGGTTTAGTATATCACATGGGCACAATAAAAATCAACCGATTACAGGATTATTGGCGGAAGAGCAGATTGTTCAATTTAAATTGTTTCTCAGACCATATGGGACGAGATCGCTTTCTAATAATTTTGAGGTGTTTGCACTTTTCTAGAAATCCTAGACCAAACGAACCCGTGCCTGAGGATCGGCTATTCAAAATTAGGCCAGTCCTGGACTATTTTAACAAAAAAATGCAGAGTTTGTATTATCCGGGAAAAAACTTGTGTCTGGACGAGTCTTTGGTGCTTTGGCGTGGGAGGCTTGTCTTTAGGCAATATATTGCCAATAAGAGACACAAATATGGCCTGAAATTATACATGTTGACGAACCGAGTGGACTTATTCTAAATTTTGCGGTCTACACTGGCCAGTTAGATGCCCTCGGGGGTAAAGGACACGCCCAAAAGGTGGTTATGCATTTAATGAAAGACAACTTGAACAAAGGACATTCTCTATACAGGGTGCCCGTTTTTGGAGCTCCACCATGGGGATCTCGGTAACCATAAGAGATACGAGGTCGGTTAAATTGGGGCAAAGTTGCGCAATTTGGAGCTCAATAATATGCCGGTTTAAAATTTCAAAAATTCCGATTACCTCCGGAGATATCCGAAAAAAACCGGAATTTTGGAAATACGTTTTTATTTTTTCCTCGGCTTATTTGGTGACCTAATTCAAAATGAGTGACACTTCGTCGTTGCAACTTTTCCTCCTCTACAACCTGCCGATGTCATATTTGAAATCAGACGTTTCGATTTTCGACAATCATCATCAACTTTGGTTTTTCTTATGGGCACTATCTTGGATTTTCACATTTTTGAATTCAGCTTTGTTTTCTGATTACGGTGATGTATCACATGTTAAGGTTCAGTGTTGCAGTTTGGGTGAAATATCAAAAATTCTGTTTTGCAAAGACTGCCTTGGATATAACATCCATACTTTTGTTTAACAAAGGCATTGTTGACAGTTCGATTTAAGTTGGCTTAACGTCACCTACAGTTACAAAATTAGTATAAATTTATTAACAAAATGCCCTTTTCAAATGAAGAAAAACGAGATATGCTAGAAATTTATTACGCTTCGCATCGAAATGCGCAAGTTACTTCGGAAAGATATTTACAGCGGTATCCAGAAAGACAACAACCAGCTCAAAATTATTTGTTATTCCTTCATAGAAATTTAGCCGAGTTTGGTGCATTTTCTAAGCCTCGAAGACGTGTTCATAGACCAAATGCGAATGAAGTGGAAATTTTACAGGCGGTGAGTAAATTGTTAAAACTTTCTCAAAAATAATAAACGGCAATGAATTGAATTCTTCATTAGATTCAAGATAATCCTTCAACTTCAACAAGGGCTATAGCAGACGAAATTAACGTATCACATCAAGCAGTGTGGAGAGTCTTGAAAAAACATAAATATCGCCCGTTTAAAATTCATATCACCCAAGTCTTGCATCCAGGAGATACTGAACGGAGGGCAGCGTTTTGTAGGAATATCATGGCACGGTTGGAACAAAATCCCCATTTTCTTTCCAACGTGATATTCACGGACGAGTGCAAATTTACCAACTCAGGCATGTTCAATCGTCACAATGAACATGTCTGGTCCACTGAAAATCCACACGAACACCAAGGACGTCGACCACAAGCACGTTTCGGGCTAAATGTATGGGTTGGTTTATTTGGCGGTACGATCATTGGCCCATACATTTACGAAGACAATTTGACCGCAGATGGGTATTTGCACTTTTTAAGGACCTACCTTACGGATTACATCGATGACAACATTTGCCTCAACCGCTTGAATAACCTTTGGTTCCAGCAAGATGGTGCTCCGCCACATAATGCTAGGAGAGTGGCTGATTATTTGTCTGAAATATTTCCGGGTAGAGTCATTTCAAACAGTGGAGACATACGTTGGCCGGCACGTTCACCAGATCTTTCCCCATTAGACTACTATTTATGGGGAACTATGAAAGATCTCATTTATAAATCTGTACCCGCCGATATTAATGAGCTGCGAAGGAAGATCATCACAACTTTAAGGACCAAAATAAGAAGAAGGGACGTTTTAAGATCAATGCAGAATTTAAGAAGACGCATAGAGCTGTGCTTGGAAGTGGAGGGTGAACCCTTCGAGCACCTCTTATAATTTTCTTTATTTACTTGTTTCTCAAAATTTAGTTTTATCCTATGTTGTAAATTTAAAACATAATTTTCTCCTTTTTTATATCCTACTGTCAAATAAATAAATTTCTAGCATATCTCGTTTTTCTTCAGTTGAAAAGAGCATTTTGTTAATAAATTTATACTAATTTTGTAACTGTAGGTGACGTTAAGCCAACTTAAATCGAACTGTCAACAATGCCTTTGTTAAACAAAAGTATGGATGTTATATCCAAGGCAGTCTTTGCAAAACAGAATTTTTGATATTTCACCCAAACTGCAACACTGAACCTTAACATGTGATACATCACCGTAATCAGAAAACAAAGCTGAATTCAAAAATGTGAAAATCCAAGATAGTGCCCATAAGAAAAACCAAAGTTGATGATGATTGTCGAAAATCGAAACGTCTGATTTCAAATATGACATCGGCAGGTTGTAGAGGAGGAAAAGTTGCAATGACGAAGTGTCACTCATTTTGAATTAGGTCACCAAATAAGCCGAGGAAAAAATAAAAACGTATTTCCAAAATTCCGGTTTTTTTCGGATATCTCCGGAGGTAATCGGAATTTTTGAAATTTTAAACCGGCATATTATTGAGCTCCAAATTGCGCAACTTTGCCCCAATTTAACAGACCTCGTATCTCTTATGGTTACCGAGATCCCCATGGTGGAGCTCCAAAAACGGGCACCCTGTATATGGACAACTTCTATAACAGTTGCAATTTGGCAAAAGAATTATTAAATAAAGAAACGTACTGCACAGGAACGTTACGAAAAGAAAGAAAAGGTAATCCCAAAGAAGTCATAGCGGCTAAACTAAAAGTGGGCGAAACAACTGCTAAATACTTTGACGGCATAATGGTGGGGAAATGGAGGGATAAAAGAGAAGTTACTTACATTTCAACAGAATTTGATAATGAAATGATGGCAGTTAGTAATAAAAGAGGTACTATAAAAGAGAAACCGCTTCCAATTATTGAATACAATAAATATATGGGTGGTATAGATAAGCAAGACCAGATGATGTCCTACTACCCATCTCTTCGCAAAACACTCTTTTGGTACAAGAAACTAGCAGTACACGTTTTACAACTTCTTTTATTCAATTCGTACACATTATTCTGCAAGTATTCTGGTAAACGTATGTCATTTTATGAATACCGTTTAGAAGTTATAGAAAAATTACTGCCGGAAGTGCCCTCTGATCAATCAAAAGTAACCAAACACATCCCAAGCAAAATAGGCACCACAGAAGGAAATCGAAGACCTAGGAAGAGGTGTCGCGTGTGCAGCCAGAGCAAAATAAGGAAAGACGCAGTTTGGGAATGCCAAGCTTGTCCGGAAAAACCCGGTTTATGCGTTGACAAATGTTTTGAACTATTTCATAAAAAGGAATAAAGAAAATGAATTGCTTCTTTGTTTACTTATTTTTTTGTAACGATTTTACCGTAACTTAAGTTTTTTGAATTTTTTTCCTTTGTGTTCAAAGCTAGAGTATCTGACTTGAATTTTATGTTCCAATGATTATTATATATAAACGGGGCTGCGCGCGCTATTGCGCGGTCTATCCTATTCAATTTACCACCATTTTTAGGCCTATTACGAAGGGCCATTCCGTTCTGTTACACACTTGTTACACAATCTCAGAAAACACAACATTTCGCCTGACAGGAAGCAGAGGGTTCTTTTGTGGAGGAAGAAATAGGGAAATACCCGTCTTCTAAACCAAGAGGAACGTTCACGTAGTGAGGTGGAAGCTCACTGCTTTCACCTAACCGTTGAAAAGCTCCAAGAGGAGCTATCGCACTACTAATTGTCGACATGATCTAAAAAAAACACGTCAAAAAAGTCCCATACGATCAGCACATCATCGTATGTGCCTCGAGATGCCAAATTTGAAAAACCTCTGCTAAACATTTCGCCAGTTTCGCCAATTTTCTAGATCAGTTCGATTATCGATCTTACATCGATTTTTCGATTCTTAATCTCATCGCTTCTGCCGAGTTATTGGTGTCACCGGTTTCATGCCAACAGAAGGCGAAAAAGGAACAATGGTTGGCATCACGAGACAACATGGATGACAGTAGATCACACGAAATACACCACACAAATATCACAAAAATACAGACCACGAACTAACGTGTTGAAAGGTACACAGTCCAGTGCCTATATTAATGACAGTGTGGTCAATTTTGGTACTGTTTCTGATTGGTTGTTTTAACATCCGCCATTAAGAGTCGTTTCAATGTCCTATTGAATATTTTTAGCAGTGTACGCATATTTAGTTACAAAAAGTTACTAATGTCAAAATAAGACGTTGACATTTTATAAATTATCTAAAGTAGCTCAGTTACTGAACACGGCCTAAGCATCAAAATAAATATTGTATCATCATTGATGTAGACTTGTGTTATTTTATACACAAAAATAAAGTAAATACGAATAAAAAATAAATTTTAACCAAGCAAAAATTTTGACTTTAGTAATATTTTGTTGCTAAATGTCACTGATGACACCTTTAAAAAATGCACATGAAAATCCTGTCACAGTGTAACAAATGAAGTGAATACGGTACAGACGACTCCTGCAGTTTACCCAGGTATTTGTAGTCATATTTCAATAATATTTCAGACGTTTTCAACTGAAAACCATCAGTGTTAGTTTCAGTATCACCGTTTTAAAACAGTTTTTTGATAAAACCGGAGTTATTTGTAGATAAACACCCGTGCAAGTTTTAATTGATGTTAACCATCTAAAGGAGATCTGTTATCATTTGAAGAGAGAATAATTTCTTAAAATGGGGCCCTTGGGAATCCGCCCCTCTTTAAGGGGGCCCTTGGGGCTCCGCCCCCCAAGGGGGCCCCCGGGGCTCGGCCCCTTTCCAAGGGGGCTTACGGGGCTCTGCCCCTCTTCAAGGGGGCCCTCAGGGCTCCGCCCCTCTCCAAGGGAGCCCCCGGGGCTTCGCTCCTCTCAAAGGTGGCTGTCGGGGCTTCGCCCCTCTCCAAGGGGGCTGTCGGGGCTCCGCCCCTCTTCAAGGGGACTTACGGGGCTCCGCCCCTCTTCAAGAGGGCCCTTAGGGCTTCACCCCTCTCCAAGGGGGCTATCGGGGCTCCGCCCCTCTCCAAGGGGGCCCTTGGGGCTCCGCCCCTTTCCAAGGGAGCTCACGGGGCCTGCTCCTCTTCAAGGGGGCCCCCAGGGCTCCGCCCCTCTCTAAGGGGGCCCCCGGGGTTCCGCTCCTCTCCAAGGGAGCTGTCGGGGCTCCGCCCCTCTTCAGGGGCCCTCAGGGCTCCGCCCCTCTCCAAGGGGGCCCTCGGGGCTCTGCCCCTTTCCAAGGGGTGCTCGGGGCTTCGCCCCTTTCTAAAGGGTCTTCGGGGCTGCGGCCCGGTCACGAAATCGAGGCGACGGCGATATGAATGCAAACGCAAATGGGGGACATCACGTCTGCAATTGTCGTGACACACACGTTTGGTTCGTTCTCCTTTATTTATATGATGTATTATAATAGCTTATTTACGTTATTTAATTTTACTTGTATTTTAATTTTTAAGTTTTTTGTTTTCTGTGTTTTTTAAGTAGAATAAATGTTAATAAACAAGAAAAAGTTGAAAATTAACCATTTCTTATTATTCCATTGCTCATACCAACGCAAAAAACTATATATATTAACTAACGCCATTTGGCGTCGTGAGCACATTATGTGAAAAGATACAGAATGTGCGCATGACGCCATTTGGCGTTTGCTTCTGGACACAACACTGTTGACCTTGAAAGCACATTTTAGTTAAAGATCATAAACTATCGCTACGTAAAACCACATTTATAACGAAAAACACTTGCCGCTCCTGGCGGTAGGCGCAAAATTTCCATGAGCAGCGAATGGGTTAAGATAAAAGCAATGATTGTAATCAGGGGGTCGTCAGAAAAGTACAGTGTAAAACACGTGTTGAAAGGATATTTCGGACGTGTGAATTATCTACTTTTCAGCACTAGTCATACAATATACTAATTATTATTCTTATAAAACTTTCTGATTGCAATGTATTGTGTGTTAACAAGAGTTATTTACAGTTTCTAGAAATGAAACAGTGTTAAAAAGTTGTTTTGTTTGTTTGGTCCCGAGATACACACATCTCCCCTGTATCACAAATGTTCTCAAAGAGAATAGTTGTAGTGATTTTAACAGAAACTGTTAGTATGAAACTGATCAAAGTGACTGCTTCACGTAATGTACTGTAATACTGATAAACATATAGATGTACACGTTAATGTTGTATGCTATACACATGAGCATTACCAGAGCAGTAAAGACATGTTTCCATTGAGGTTGATACAGTGTATCAGCTTTGAAATAAGTGTGTTGACATCTCATCTGCTTCTGCTGATAGTTAAATAATGTTGCTATGGACAAGTGTTGCTCTCTTTATGTAGATAAATTGAACCAAGTCGATGAGTCTTCTATCCCTATGTTGGAGTACTTACTTACTTAATCATGAACCTCTTGTAACGCCATGCTGTGTCGAGACGCTATGATGAAATTATTCAACTAATCGATTTATATCTTGATTGTCTTGTTATAGCTTATCCTGAAATTAAAACATCTTTTGTTTGAACAAGAGTGAAATTGAAAGAAGAAAACAAAAAATCCCTAAACCATTCATCTCGGGATATTACACACGAAAACCAATTAAAAATACTGAAATACTGAAGACATACGATAAGTAGCTTAGTAGTACTGCTACGATTTTCCAAAGAATAAACCATTTCCTTTTCCATTGCAAAAGTCAAAGTCACACACCGAATTTCGGCTTCAGACCAACACATGAAGAAGCCATTTACTACATAAATGGTTAAAATGATTGATCGTATCTTAAATTACCGAGGTAAATGCATAAAAAAGAGTGCATATGATGTAGATCCATCTAGTGTCACAGTCTACAAATAGTTTAGCTAGTTGCCAATATACATTAGCAGTAACTTTCAACTAAAAAATAATAGTTTCACCAAAGAGAGGATATACTGGTTTGTTGTATCGTCAGGGCTGTTGTGTCATGAATTATGAACTAATAATCATTCAATAAAATGGAGTTTGTGAAGAAACCCAGCATAGGAAAAGGCAGAATATCAAAGACGAATGCAAACAACTTCCTTGAACCAAGGTGAAGAATACACAAAAGACCAATTCCATTTCACTGTGATTCTTGATGGCATGACGACTGCCTTAAATGTTGATTCCACCAACACAACACGGATCTTGGTTTCAAGTGAAATTCTTTGCGTCGGTTAAGATCTTGTTTTGATGTACAGCAGCTCACTTGCAATTTGGCAGGTACTCATGTAGTAAACATCATTTCGAGAAACTAGTTGAATTTGTAGATACTTCAAGGTAACTGTTGATAGCCGTTCTCATTGTTGATGTCATATGAAGGAAATGGGTTTGAATTTCACTCATCTGGAACAAAATTATAAACAAAATTAGTTCTATTAAAACAATATTACTGTTTTAAATAACGCTATTTAATATTAAAAATTTGCTAGAGAACAAAGATAATTAAAAAGCATATAGTAAATGTTAAATAACTGATTATTAATTAAGAATGCAAGACAGTGTAGCAATACATTCGACAGGAAAATATGTTGCTGATATATGAAAAATCTGGTGTGATACACACACACAAAATTTCCTTTTACAGTGATTTTATAATTAGCCAAAAACTTAATCTTTAATTGTTAAAGCATTTGTCGAAAATATTCAAAAATTACAAATTCTACAGAAACCGTACAAAATAGAGCGTTAGTTCAAGAGACAAAAAATGTAAAGTTTGAAAAAAATCGTTAAAGCCGTTTTTGAAAAAAACGAAAAAACTGAAAAATCACAAGAGTAAACACCATACTTCCAGTTATGCGATTTTCTTCAAAAGCTTGCTGTCGCATCCAGATAGTACACAAAACTTATATATGAAGTTTCAACGCCATACCTCGTTTCGTTTTTAAGATATTCTGTTCACAGACAGACAGACACACAAATCACACACTTATCAATCTTATCACAAAAGGAAGTTAAAATACTCATACTCCATTCACAGTTTATTTAGAGTAAGGTTGGCCATGGAAATTTCTCCATTCTAGCTGTTTCATTATAACTTTGTGTGGTTTGACATGGCTTAAAATGTCATACAGGCAGACCTCTCCGTTCACGGGGGTTATGTTCCAGAAGAATGCCGCGAAGCGCAAAACCACGATGCACAAGTAACACATGGTTTTACGTGTTTTAAAAATTACACTCAGTTGAATTTTTGGCAGAAACGTTTGAGAAGACAGTAAAGCTTGAACTAAAATTCCATACGTAACATAAGTCTGCCACTTGAATCTAGAGCTTGAATGTCCATTTGTTTATTCAAGTTCTAATTTTACAATTTATTTCAGGTCCAATTTGGTAATAAGAGATTCAAAGGAATAGACTGGATAAGTGTGTTTACAAGTTTGTGATAAATAATGTTATTTAGGTGTTCATGACATAAACCGCATACATCTGCTTTATTTACTAACGGCCGGTCTTATAAAGGTCACTAATCTGATGTTAACTTTAAATCACTGTTAAAATAAACAAAAGCTCATCACAACGTTGGCGCTTATAACATATTATTCATTAGTAAGCAAACTTTTATGCGCTTTTGTTTATTTTAACAGCGAATTAAAGTTAACGTCAGATTAGTGGCCTTTATAAGACCGGCCGTTAGTGTGGGAAAGTTGAAACAGTTAACGTTGGCAATTCCATCCGCGAACGGCAAAGAAAATATCCGCGAACGGCAAAGAAAAGGGAGCACAAAGGTGCCCCTCGTAAAATCAAATCAGCGAACCACACAACCGCGAACAGCGAGGTCTGCCTATATTTCATTTTTATTGCTTTTAGGTTACAATGTATGTCAAAATATCTGCAAATACAGTGTTGTTATAATTACATTACACATACCTATAAATACAATCTTAATAAATTTTTTATATTTTTCTGATATAAGATTGAAACATCATTAAAAGGAAGATATTAGCAGTAAATTGGTGTACATTAAGTACCTTAATGCAAAAATATTCTATTCATGCAGATCAATAATTTAGCATCTCTAGAACATATGAGCCTATTAGATGCAAAGGCCGCCAATAACTCGTTGGCGACAAAATTTTAAAAAATATTTTTTTTAAATGAAACACCCTGTATAGTTTTCAAAAACTTGAAATAAAAATGAATTTGTCATATAAAAGTCTTAATACACTATTGTCTTAAAATGAATACTAAAGAATTTATCGCAAGTTTCAGTTTATAGATATAAAAAATACTAACGGCCGTATTCATAGTCGTTCGCCAGCGGTTCGCCGGCGAGTCGCCGGAGTTTGGTTATAAATAGTATGTTGGCGGCACTGTACGTCTATGTCTAATTCGAGGTTATCAGGTTAGATTTGGTGTCAATTTCTGTCAAAACTGACGGAAAACCTAACCTGATAACCTCGAATTTGACATAGACGTACAGTGCCGCCAACATACTATTCATAACGAAACTCCGGCGATTCGCCGGCGAACCGCTGGCGAACGACTATGAATACGGCTGTAAAAGTTTTTTATTTTGTCACAAACTCGTTATTCGATTGTTTTTTTATAAATTGCATATTAATCAGCGCCAAAAACACTACTAGTTTGCTAATTTAACCTACTTTGTAAAATGAATAATAACAAAGATAGCAATTGTGCGCACTTAATTTGAATCACCCTGTATAATTTAGAACTAGTTGTTTAACAAAAATTGTGTGTACAGTATGTAGCTGTTCGCTATTGTCGAATCTGAGTTTTGAATGCTTTTTCAAATAGACGATTAATTATGGGTTTATGCTAATAGCACATTTTTCAACATTTAATATAAGTAAAATTTAAACGAAATAGAAAGGTCCAAGAAATATGATTGATACAAGAATTCCAATGAAACTATTGCTACTGTACCAGAAACAGATGCAAATGTGAATTGATGGTAGAGATAGTGTCTAATATATCAATAACCACATATTTTGAAATTAGCATTTTTATTAAAGCTTCGTTTTAGTGTTACTGTTAAATTTACTTTATTATTAGTTTTCTTTGCAAATAATAGTTTAATGTGTTTCTTTAGTATTTAGTTTCTAGTATTTGTAAAATTAACTTCGAACAAATTTAAACAAAAACTAAAAAAAAATCGAGTATTGAATTACCTTTTCCCCACAAGCACTCCTCCCCCCTCTAAATTACTTTCCCTTCTCCATTTTACCCCTTCCCCCATCTATTTTACCCCTCCACCCTCCATCATTTTTGTAATCCTGTCTCAAAATTGGTATTTTCAAATATGGCAACCCTATGTGCATGGGACGCTTATATGTTGTCAAGGGAACCATGCGCCAAGTACAATACAAAACAGTTGCAGAAGACAGATTGCTCCCACAACTGTAACACCCGTATGCATAGTCGTTCGCCAGCGGCTAGCCGGCGTTTCGTTATGAATAGTATGTTGGCGGCACTGTACGTCTATGTCAAATTCGAGGTGATCAGGTTAGGTTTTCAGTCAGTTTTGACAGAAACTGACACAAAATCTAACCTGCTAACCTCGAATTTGACATTGACGTACAGTGTCACCAACATATTATTCATACGTTGAATTTCCACAGTCCGCTGAGGAACAGTTTTTTTTGGATCTCTCGATATATAAACTGGAGATGTACGGCGTGAGGGGGATTGCACTATCACTTATAAAAAGTTATTTAACAGGAAGAAAACAACCGGTCGTAGTTAATAACTCTTTAAGTTCTGCAAAATCTATATCGTGTGGGGTTCCACAAGGGTCAATTTTGGGACCATTGCTTTTTATTATGTATATAAATGACCTTTTGCGCTACAACTTACATAACAGTCATATGGTTTATGGTTTCCTTTGCAGATGACACTTCTATTGTGATCAATGGTGATTCATGGGATCACGTCACTTCTGATGCCACTAACCATCTTAAGTTTTTAAAATATTGGTTAGATAACAATATCCTAACCTTGAATTATGATAAAACGGTTTATATGCCTTTCACAATTTATAATCAAGCCTTGCCTATCCCAAATCAGTTGATTATTCATTCTTATAATTGTAAAGGAATTAATTGTGTTTGTTCTATTAATATTAAGAAGGCCTCTTCCATAAAATATTTAGGGTTAATGGTAGATCAACATTTAAGATGGGATGTACACATAGATTACTTGGTAAAAAAAATACGTAAATTTATATATCTTTTTAGAACTCTCAAGCAGTTTGCTCCACTAAACACTTTAAAAACGCTTTATTATGGTTATATATAGTCAATATTAAACTATGGAATTCTCGTGTGGGGTGGAGCGGCCAGTATACATTTATCTAGAATTGAAGTTATGCAAAAAATGATTATAAAAGTTATTTTAAATAAACCATATTTTTATTCCACTTCATTGCTCTTTTGTTGTGAATTTAACGTGCCTACATTTTATAGATTATATTTTATTTCAATTGCCAAATATATGTACAAACACAGAAATTCATTAAATTTAGAATTTCCACTACATTTATACAGTACTCGGTTACGCAATAATCTTGTCGCCTATACTCCTCAGATGAGTAAGACTTTTGGTCGGCACAATTTTTAATTTTTTATTCATAAAATATACAATTATATCAAAATTAACTCTACTATAGATTTTTCTATACCTTATAGTTCAATAACCTTCAAAAGAAAAATTTGCAATTTTTTGAAAACAGTATCTGAAAACGAAATAAAAAATTTAGTTTCATAAAAGTATGATTCTAAATGTTTTCTATTGCAAGTTGTCTTATTTTAATTTATTTATACATTATATATATTGTTGTTTGTGAAATAATCCTTGGTTAATGTAATCTCAGAAATTTTGTAATTTGTATATTATAAATCTTAGTCTTATAGAGGGAATTATTGTACTTCGCAACAATTCGCGAGGCAAATTAGCGAATTGCAGTAAATTTCATTCATAAATTCATGCTTCCATCTTTCTCTTCTTCTTTTATATATCTAATTACATTTATTTGTATTTATTTGTATAGTACCTGTATTTTTTTTAACTTGTATTTTTTTGGGCAAATAAATGGTATTATTATTATTACTATTAATTAGTTTCTTGATCATGCTATTGTGAAGGGAAATATCTAAGTTCCAGTGTCACTATTTTACGGTTGAAAATGGTCTTACTGAATTCAGCCTTAACTAAGGTTGACAATTTTAACAATTATAATTTATGTAGTCATTTTTAGTTCGACAAGCTATTGGTAAAAGGCCTACCGTTAGTACGGGTAATAGAAAAAGTCATTTTTCACAGGCATTTTAGATGACTTACTAATTGCGTACTAAAATCACTTTAACTAAACCATGTTTGGAGAAAATATTGTAGGTAGTAAAATTTTATCGAATTGAAAGCTAATTTACCTATTCATGAACATCCCTCCACGCGTCACTGTAGTCGTCTAAAGTCCATGCCTCGGTCGAGACGTAAAAAGTGTCCTCCGTATCATTGGCGTAGAAATTCATTAGACTTTAAATTGGACTATGATTGCTGCAGGCGACTCCGATCCTTCAGACGAGCCATGGCAGCTTATCACGCCATCACTCTGGCAATGCGGTCATCAAACTCAGATATGATATCGAACACGATTTGTTCGCCATTTGGTGACCAATTCCCGCAATTATTGTAGTGGAAAAAGTTGTTCTCCTTGCGGAAAGAAGGACCACAGGACCACAGCTGTTGGATAATTAAAAAATATAAAGGATATGCCATTAAAAAATTATAAGTATTAAATTTGCACATTTTCAGCACCCTGTATATCAATAATACCTTAAGGCACTATTTTACACTCTAAAGCCAGTTCACACAAAACAATTTTAGTTAATGTTTTTCTTTATTCAACTATATTCTGTTTCTCACACAAAAACATTAATACCTCCAGAAGTTTACACCCATGCAACTAGTATTATTAATATGATTAAAAAACTTTTTCCTTTTAGCTTAATATTGGTGGTTCAATTAAAAAAAGGCAAGTCTGCTTCGCAACTCTTTTGTGATAACCAAAAATATTTGACTAATGTATCGCCTTAGTACCTACGCCTTTTATATCTGGTGACCTTATAAATATCAGCTCTAGCGTGCTGTGGCTCCATATAAACATCATGGAACCACAGCACACTATAACTGATATGTATTTGATCATCTGTATTTTACTAATATGTATCACCATAGTAGGTATTATCCATTTACTTGACATCCGCACTGTCGAACTGACAGTATGTTGGCACCACTATTTGTCACATTTTTAACAATTAAATTAATGTACAGTCTAATACGAAACATTTTTTTTTCTATAGCTCATGTTAAAGTGTGCTTTTATCAACTCAAAACAAAAGGTCAAGTTTTACTTTAACAGCAAGGGTAGATAAAGTAGCACTTTAACATCAAGGATAGATAATAGTTATTTAACCAACAAGTGTGTTAATGAAGGCGATTAATAATCGAAACTGTTTAAAGCATGAACGAGCGATAGCGAGTGAGTGCCTTTAATAGTTGAGATTATTAATCGCCCATTAACAAACGAGTTGATTACAAAATTTTTTCGGTGGCCGCAAAACCTCTTTTTGTGGCGCAAAATTTGATTAATACAACTAACCTCCATGCAAAATATGATTAAAACGTCAAAATCACAAAAACAGTTAATTAATGAAAAAGAGTGTATTAATCAAAAACAGTGTATTAATAGATCTATTAATCCATCCTTTTTTAAAAAACAGTTAATTCATGAAAAAGAGTGTATTAATCAAAAAGAGTGTATTAATGACGTCTATTAATCCATCCTTTTTTAGAAAAAATAATTCATTAATATTGAAATTAACAAACGGTCAACGAAATGGTTATTTAACCAACAAGTGTGTTAATAAAGGTGATTAATAATCGAGAGATTTTAACTCGCTCCACTCGCTCACGCGTTAAAGAGCGAGATTATTAATCACCGATTAACATAAGAGTTGGTTACAAGACTTTTCCGTCAATCGTACGTTTATTAAAATCCATCAAAAATATTTATTAGTTTTGACATTTCAGATACATTTGACGTTTAGTACGTATGGTTGCCGATGCCGGAGCAATTTTGCGGAAATTAAAATACTTGGCGGTTGGAAATCCACCTCTGTTGCCGAAGGATACATTGAGAACTCGATAGGTATAAAATACAAACTGCCACAAAGATATTGAGCAAAGCGTTTTCTAATGTAAATATTTATATTAATAAATCCACGGAATAATTTAACCTTTAGTTTTGACATTTCAGATGCATTTGACGTTTAGTACGTATGGTTGCCTATATAAAATCATTGCGAAAACGGGTCTATTAATGCATGATTTTTTAGACAAAATCATGCATTAATGAGTCGATATATAAACGATTGACGGAAAAAGTAATTTAATTTTCTAACTTTTGTTTAAATTAAATCTGACAGCTTCGTATTATCGTAGCAACCCAATGTAGCTACTGACATTTTGAAATGTGATTGACTGTCCTTATTTTCTTTTGAAATTTGTAAAGTTCTTGCTATAGAAAAAAATATTGTATTATACACGACGATCAAGTTATTTCTATCCACTCTTGAATCATTAACGTCTCGACGTTAAACGATTCATTCGTGGATAAAATTTAAGTATAGTCAAGACATTTTTTAAAAATTTGTCACTGACAGTGCGGATGTCAAGTAAATGGACAACTTTTATATAGTTGGGTAAATTTTATGCAACTCCCACAGTTTTAAAAGTATTTTCCACCCTCGCAGAGTTGCCGAACCCTGTATATTTTTTCTTACTTGCTTAACGAGATATCTGCAGTTTAAAAAATCTGTATGCAGTTTTTTAAGATGTATCAAAAGTAAAAGATATTAAGTCTATAGAACGCCTTACACATAATCATGTTTTAAAGCGATCTAGTCAGCCTTCAAATAAATATGTGCTTTTGAGAGTTGTTTCATACTCTATTATACTGGCAACTTCTACAAAATATTGGCAATTACGCAATTTAAAACATGCATTTTGCTTTAGTATGTAATTTATCCCTGTAACTAACAAAAATGTATTCTTCTGTTACAGCAGACACGCCCGAACAATGCAATTGCCGCTGCAGTGGCCCGCTTTACCACATTCTAATAGTTTTTGGGAAAACTGCAGAGTCCGGGGCCAATTCCCCTGCTATTGTTAATATTAATTATTATTATCCATGTTTATCTAGTAACCATAACCAAAATTATGTATAAGGGAAGTAAGTAAAAGAAAGGGAATTGGCCCAGGATTCTGCAGTTTAGCCCAAATGGCATCAAAATTCTTCTCATATAAACATAACCTAATAATTACAAACAAAACAGTAGCAACTCACCAAGTAGGACGTTTTGTCATACATATAATTTATAGTAACAGTACACAACTTGCAGCACAAAGTAATACTTCAATGCAGAATAACCGTACACAGCACCAACAATATAATCTTTAGTCTTGTCATAAATAAGTTGTTTGGAATGGAAAACCGCGCTCACAAATCAAAATACTTACTTGCCAACCAATTGTTCTGTGTTACCAACTGCACCAGTGTTGCCAGACGTTCAACGTTCACTGAAAGTGGCGGTAGAATCATCAGAAATCTGGTGTGATACACGCACACAACTCCCTTTTACAGTGATCTTATAATTAGCCTAAAAATTTGATTTTTAATTTTTAAGCATTTGTAAAGAAATTTCAAAAATTACAAATTCTACAGAAACGGTACAAAATAGAGCGTTAGTTCAAGAGACAAATTTTCAGCTATAATTTACCAAGGGCAGTGATAATCACCCGCAATAATTTTGACAAATAACAACCCGAAAGTGCTTGCCTAGAAATAACCCGAGGCGAAGCCGAGGGTTATTTCTTAAAGGCAACGCACTTGATGGATATTATTTGTCAAAATTATAAGGATTTATCACTGGCCGCGGTGAATTCGGAAAGATAAGTTCTTAAATAAATTGAAAATCACCCTAGGGTCGTTTTCACTTCAAGTGTGATCTGATTTGTCAAACTGAGTCACGTGATTAAAAATAATCAAATTGGATTCGTCTGCAATATATGTAAGAACTTATCTCTAAAATTTTAAACTGAAGTCAAAAATGTAATAATATACCGGGTGTTCTATTTAAAAAAGGAGCTAATAAAAAAGAAAACAAAACAAAAGAAACCAATATTAGAGGTATTCAACTGGAAAATCACCTATCTCACATCAAAACACATTAAAAATGTAATAAAAATGTAAAGTTTAAAAAAAATCGTTGGGAGCCGTTTTGGAAAAAATCGAAAAAAGCTGAAAAATCACAAAACTAAACACCTACTTCCGGTTATACGATTTTCTTCAAAAGCTTGCTGTCGCATTTAAATGGTACACAAAACTTATACAGGGTGAGTCATTAGTACGGGAAAGCTCGATTGCACTTAAGCCTTTAAAGATATCAAAATGAGCCAACTGCCACTATATACAAGAAGTTATGATGATGTTTGTAAAATTATTTTTCGTTATACAGGGTGTTTATTTTTTTCAGGGCAGTATTTAACTTAATTTTTTTTAATGGAACACCCTGTATATTTTTACAAAGATGGATTTATCTTTTTCTAGGACTTACTTTTTGAAATTTACTTCAGCCGTTTTGAAGTTATTCGATTTTTTCTGTAAAAACGTGCGCTTACGGACACTTATTCAAAAAATCACAGGGCACTTGATCGTAGAGATATCTAATTGAGGTTTTGGTCATGTCTAAACAACTTTTTGGAGTATCATTTGGAAATAAGAACGCTTACCTGCGTTGTGTGATTACTTAGTTGTGACACGTTAACTTTTCGAAACTTTGAAGGGCCATAACTTTATTTTTTCAAATGGCACTGCCTGTATTTTATTGCTTAGTCGTATTCAGCATCTTATTTTACAATTTTTATGTACTACATGTCTTATGCCAAAAATTAATAGTTTAGAAGATAATTCGGATTTTTTGAAAAATGCACAAATATCTCATCTTTACCGACCTAGTGTGCCATGGAAACAAGTGTTCACGAGTTATTGTTTGAGACATGTCAAAATTGCACTCGCTTAACCTCATGTTTTTAATTTGTCAGGAAAATGAAATTAACGAAAGATGAAATGGTGGATATGGTTTATGTATTAGGTGAAAGTGAGCGAAACACGTTACTGGCGTCTAGACTTTATGCACAAAGATATCCCGGTAGGAGGCATCTAAGAGCAAGATACTTCGGAAATGTGCAAGCAAGATTTGAAGAAACGGGCAGTGTCCAGTATGAGAAACACCGTCGGCGAAACCCAGCGACCGAGGGTGAAAATGAAGATCTGGTTGTGCAAAGTGTTGTAGAAAACCCGCACACAAGTTCCCGTGCCGTAAGTCAACAACTGCAATTTTTTGCACTACTAGTCTCTGAACGCACCATTATTGGCCTATCTTTAGGTCGTGAAGTTGTTTTTCTCCACCTTGGGAGACAAAGTAAAATAAACAATTTTCACCGTAGTAACTAATAAATTGCTAAAGTTAGGTACCAAACATATTTTATCTACTAGCAACATGATATTGTACATTTTCGTCATAGAAACAAAATATGAAAAGCTACTCATAACTCCCAAGGGACTTGTCAAATTATTTCTCCCTCAAACTCATGGTAACAATGCAACTACAATTAACGTCTTAGCAACCATACAATGAGGCAATCCTTGATGTCACTTACATATTCTAATTTTAAATGTCATTATGACATTTTGAAATTTCATACTATTCTTACGAATATGCTAGTAGATAAAATATTGTATGCACCACGGGAGATATTCATGTTCTTTACCTTCGGTTGACTTACAGACCTCGGGCCAGAGCCCTCGATCTGTAACACATGTCAACCGCAGGGAAAAAACATATTCATATCTCCCTTAATGCATAAATATCATTATCGGTTGCAGGATATTAATCCCTTGTTTACATATACAAAAGTAGGCTGGTAACTAAATCATAAATGATCTGTACGGTAATAGTCCATTACCGTACATGGCAACCATAACCATACAGCAACCGATAAACTATTGAACAAATCACGGATGTTATGAATCATAACAGCCTCAGATGTTTTAAAATCCTGGCTCTGCGATCTTGGATTTCAATACAACATCTGCGGCAGTTATGATACTCATAACATTCCTAGATATGTTAATAGCTATTGTTACCCCATCAGACATTACTATTTTAATTTTGACATTTTAAAAAGCTGTATTGCCAGGTTGACAGTTAAAATATTTTCGAAATTTGTTGGGAATTTTAGCTATTAAGCCGTTTAGGTAGTGCAAAAAATAGTATACGTATACACCAGGGTAGCAAATCCTCTTATAACCTTCGCGCGTTAGATACTTCACGCTTCGCGCTAATATGCGCTCAGGTTATAATACTGGGCTTTGCTGCCCTGATATATACTATTAATTCACGAACTAAAAACCTATTTTTTTATTATGCATATGGCTTTACTTGAAGAGATTCTAGACGTATATCTAGAATGTGTATTCCTCAAGTGAATGAAAATCTGACAATATTTATTTGACTTTCTATCTTTCCAGTTAGATTTATTATTAATTTGTACCACTTTCCTTGCCCGATTGGGCTAAAATTTCGCATATAAATTGAGATTACTTGAAAGCTTGAAAATCTAATGATTAACTAGTAACTGCAGCAAATAAGAGCTTATAGGATTTGAATTTTTACTTCCTTTTACAGGATTCACCCCATAAATTCGAAATTAAGTTTTTAACAGATCTTCACAAATCGCATAACCGTATGTAAGTATGGTGTTTACTCTTGTGATTTTTCAGTTTTTTTCGATTTGTTCAAAAACAGCGTTTTTTCAAACTTTACATTTTCATTACATTTTTAATGTGTATTGATGAGTGATTTTCCAGTTAAATATCTCTAAAATGGGTTTCTTTTATTTTCCTTATTTTTTTATTAACTCCTATTTTAAATAGAACACCCAGTATATTATTTCATTTTTGAATGCCTAATATTTTAGAGAAAATTTGCCTTTTCAACTAACTGTCTATTTTGTACAGTTTCTGTAGAATTTGTAATTTTGACAAATGCTATAAATTAAAAATCTAAGTTTTTGACAAATTATAAGATCACTGTAAAATCAAGTTGTGTGCGTGTATCACACCAGATTTTTTTAAACGGATTATTAGGCAAAGAAAAGACATCAAAAACGCCAAAAACAGGTCGATTTTGTTTTTGAGGGGAACACATTTCTATGATCGACTGCACTTTTTGACATCATACCCTTAGCGATGGAAGGAACATGGGTTCGTATCGAGTGACACCTCATTTTGAAGGTCATTAAATTCTCTTTACAATACCCTATTTGTACAGGACGGCCCAAAATGTTTATGGTAATTTCCATCAGTTTAGAAGAATCGCATCGATTTGTAGTCGATGTAGAGGAGAGTGGCCCAAAATGATCCCCTTAAGACCAAAACATCTAAATAATGCTTAATTATAGGTCATGAAAATTTGAAAAATTAATTTTAGATTCACCAACTATTGTGCTCCAAGTATGATCTATGAAATTTATATTTAAAAATGTATGTTACATGTTTTTACAACATTTCAAATGTTTGCAAAACCATAATTTTACCCAACTGGGTTGGGCAATGATCCCTTAGGGTAGGGTAAAATAATTCCTATTTTTTTTAAACACGTATTTCCTATTAGAAATAGTCAAGCAAATTAGCAAACTTCAATTTAGAAGAAAATATAATATATTTACTAAGAAAATAACATAGAATGTTAACGAGAACTACGACAATTTTCTACAAACTTTAGCTTTTTTGGCATTTTCAATGCAAAAGTCGCAGGTGTAAAGGTTGCAATCATTGTCCTCTATTCCAGCACATTCACCATGGGCCCAACACTTGCAAACAGCACACTGCACCCAACCCTATCCTACGAAAGACCTTAGGAAAGTGTCGGAACAAATAAAGCACTCTGCATCTTCTTCCACGTCCGACTCTTCATCTAGGTCCTCCTTTCTTGTTTTTCTCTTTTTGCTTCCCATTAACTGCTGCTTTATTTTTTTATGTAACAGCTCTCTTTTCTTCCAGCGTTTCCTTTCTTTGTTTCTCATCTAGAAGATGGGCTTTATAAGGAGTGCTTGTGAGAATAACCGTACCAGCAGATTTTCGTTTAGTAGTGCGTCGTGGTTGTGACGTCTTGGGAAATGGACAGATATCTTTTAGAAAGACATTAAAAGAGGTTGAAGCCACAGATGTGCAAGCCGTGTCCATATCCTGACAAATAACTGATGAAGAAGAGGGAATTTCTGATTCGTCAAGATCATCTTCGTCTAAACTGGATTGCTGTTCACACTTTTTTGAGGCTTTCCTGGTGTTTGCCTAGGAGGAATTAAAGGAGCTGTTAAGATGACATTTTCAGTTTGACGCAAGTTTTCGGGTTCGTCTTGCTCCGAGACTTTAGCAGGTACGAAATTAACTTCGGAAAAAACATCTGGATCATAAGGTACGATTCCAGTCTTCTTGAAACCATTAATATCATTCATGGGGTTGCAGGCTTTCATGTAGGATTCATTAAAAATTCTAGAAATTTGAGATACTGTAACAACTCTACCTTGGTGATTAGTCAGCCATTTTTCTAATGCTTCATCATGATAGTGATTAAGAGGATATATAAAGCTAACGTCTAATGGCTGTAGCCGATGTGTTGTGTGCGGGGGCAGGCATAACATGGTGACAAAATTGGTCCTGACTTTTTCAATGACATTCAAGTTCTTGGTATGAGAAAGGTGACCGTCGAGTATTAGGAGCTCAGGGTCTTCTGCTGATGGTTTAATGAAGATATAAAATGATCAGACCAATCCGCAAATACATCCAGCATCATTGCATCTGAATGCTGTCCCTGGCGGTGCTCCATCTTTTAGCTCCTCCTTTATCCTCTTTCGAGAAAAGATTAACATCGGTGGAACATATGAGCCTCCTGCCAACATACAAATTACTGCAGTGGTGGATACACCTCGTTCGGCAGATACCACTCTTCCAACTTGTTTCCTACCTCTTTTAGCAAGAATTTTACAGTTTTTTTTCCTGCGACTGTACTCACAGACGTCTCATCTACATTATAAATCCTGTGTGGGGAGAATAGTGTTTTGTCCAGTATAGTCTTGAGCAAAGTAAAAAATGTGTCACAAGAGGTCTGCTAAAACCACGACTGCGGGCGATCGATGTTGCTTCGGGAGATCTCAGCGAAAGTACAGGGTGTCTCGTGCGAAAACCCTTAACCAATCTTTACCAGCAAGTTTTGTTTGATCCGAAAATGGATGGACAATGTTATTCCTAACTACGAGTTGGTACGCAATAGACCTTACGGCTTTGCTGGTAAGGCCATAAATTCGGATTTCCATATCGAGAATATAAGTTAAAATCTCGTTTTCTTGTTCTGCGGTAAATACGTTAATTTTGCTTCCAATTTTCTTCACCTGGTTAGTGGCTAGCTTACTTTTTCCCTTACAACGTCGCTTCAAACTCATTAACGGCACACCAAAATTTCTTGCTGCTGTTTTGAATGCAAGACCATTTTGCACACTTTCCATGGCTTGCCGTTTTCTCTTCATACCAGTTTTGCCTGTTGGTCTTCCGCTTATATTTTTGAACCATGATGTCGCCCTGAAAAAATTATCGAGCTATATTTTTAATCATAAATAGTTTACTAGTGAGGGCAAAATGATCCCGGGATCACTTAACCCGACACCATGGGGGATCAATTTACCCGAACGAGCAGCCCGAACTGGCGGCCATGTTTATCACGTAATGGCCAAATTTTGGTAATCCGTAAACATCTCAAATTATAGGCAAAAGGTTGGGCTTACAGTAACTATATCACAATTGAACATTCCTACTTGTTTAAAAGTAATATTACAATGACTTACCTTACATCAAACGTATGAAAAACCACTTTTTCAACCAAATTTCGAGAACACGATGATTTTACGCCAGTTATTGAAATTGACAGCAGGAACGCATTGAGTTGTGGCTACGCTATAAAAACGCAGATGGCACTTTCGGTCGTAAAAATCTAGACCAACTTAATCTATAGGGACAAAGTCCACTTTGTCTCTATATATTTAGTTGGGCTTGGTAAAAATAATGCGAGGGATCGTTTTGCCCGCAGGGATCATTTTGGGCCATTCTCCCCTATGTGTTAACGAAAGAGTCCGTTAAAATATGCTGTTTATTATATAATTTATACTATACTATATAATTTATATAACAATAAGGGTCCCGAGTGGTGTAGCTTGAACAAGCGTCCACGTTCGATCAGCAGAGTTAAGCAACGCTGTCTCTGGTCAGAACTTGGAAGGGAGTTCCACGGCTGCATTTCTCGGCGCCTCGTGGTACGGCTATCACGGAAAAAAGTTGGTCCCGGCGGTCATACAACATCATGACAGTCGTTAGTGAGGTTGGAAGTCCTCATAACTGCACAGCGACGCCTATAATTGGCCTAACGGCTGTTGGCTGAGTGCAAATTAAATTAAAAATTAAAATAATGAGTTATGCAGAGTCCTTTATCCCTGGAGGGCGCGTGGCTTCTTCCCGACGTCGATGAGCTCGGTGTACGGCGAATATCCTTGGGTCAGCCAGACGGTCGTGCTTCACGCGGAATGGAGTGGTGTCCGGCGTGCCTCGGCTGTGTGGACGTAAGCTAGGCTATCAAAACACCAGCTGAGGTTGGCCAATCTAGTCAGGCTATCGCAACACCGACCAAGGTCCCTGAGTATAGCCAGGCGATAGAAACACCGGCTGTGACTGTATATTTGATCGGGCAAGTTGTTCTTTTATACTGTTCGAGCGGCGGCTAAGCGGGGGTTTAACCAATGACGCCAAAGCCGGAGCGGCAGAACTCTCGACTCCGTACAGGCGATGCGCGCGCAGCGGCAGTGGTGGGGCGATCGCATTTGCTCTGAAACCTTGAACAATTCGGACTGCTACATGCGCCCTTGCTTAGTGAAGGAATCATGTCTGGAAGCGAACAGGAAGGCGGGTCTTTATGCCTATTGTAGTGCTGCCGACGGTATCGCTGCTTGAGTTGGCTGCTGTTTTATCCCTTATAAGCACAAAAAAAGGGGGGTGGTAGAATAATACTTACGTTAATTGCTCAACGAATCGGAGCAGCATTCAAAGCATCAAATTGCCGCACTCAGCCAATGCCTAGGCGAGTCACTACCAATCGCTAATTAGGGGTCGCCGATCAGCTGCAGCCGAAGACGGCCGTGGGTTCATTAGATGGGGGAATGGCGCCACCAATTTATTGGATAACAAAAAAGGATAACACAGAGATAACCCCCTAATTCAGCGATTGATAGATTACGCTACAGCTAAATTGGAACACTGTGGATTAAGTAAGACAGCGCAAAACTGAAGTCAAACAATGAAGTGCAGGGGAGACAAATTCGTTTTATTCACTCGTAAAGCCGGGCACACGCATAAAATACATATAAGTAAAAGTTTAGGGCCGATATAAAAGCATATAAATTCCCCAAGGATCCTTGTTTACAAAATGGGGTGTGGCCAATTAAAACACCAAATCATCAAAATAGAGGAAATTCCTGGAAGCTCCCGAGGAGTGACGTTAATATAAAATTGTAAATTACAAGCGGGCAACCGCCCCAGGAATTTCTATAGCGTGGTACATGTAACAATTAATATCACAATTCGTAGCTAAAGTGAAAGCTACGGCGAGGGGAAGCCTCGTACTTTACAGATTAAAATATGTGATTAAAGTGATGCGTCCAGACCATGATATAAATATCTCGCGCTGGTATATCGCGCTAATCTTAATTTTGAAACAGATTACTTTCGGCAGTCCATCGATTGAGGCACATAAGCACGTACAGCTAGGTTCACTAGCTGGCCACCGCAAGCACAATTAATAGAGCAGCAAGGTTACCTTGAGCTGGTGCGAGGCCCTCTTAGCGTTGATAACATCGCAGCAACGGGCTTCCGGGGGTTTGATGGCTCACCAAAGAGGACAGTAGCTCATCAATTAAGCGCGCCGGGATAACGCTATCACAGATCGCATCGAGCCGCAAGTTGGGATTCTCGGAGTTTTTATTTGTACCCAAAACGTGGTCGGGACTAAATTATTGAAATAAACGTTAGCGGGCAATCGAAAAGGCGCTGAAAACGGTCATACTCACATAAAATTCCCCAAATGTTTTGCTCGGGAAGTTTTGGCGTCAAAAAAAAGTCTGCACCAGGCAGTATCTCCAGATTTATATTCAGAGGAATGTCGAGACGCGTACAAATCCCCTAACCAAAGGGTGAGAAGTGCCTAGACATCAATAAGCACCTTCTCCAAAATTGCGACCTCGAACCGCACCAGAAACTTCCAACGACCTTATTCGATCGAACGCCGGGACAAGATGCCAAATTTTCGCGTCGCGAACGTGCAACGGCGGCGTATCAAAAATGCGCAATATCCGGACGCAATTCGAAAAATATCGAATATACAGTAAAGCGAAAAATTGATGGTAACAAAATATCGAGAATACAGTAAAGCGAAAATTGACGGTAACAGCTGGTAGAGTTTGGTCTTCAACGAATGCTGGCTTGACTCTGCTGATACTGCGATATGACGTCCTTCCTTGGCTATTGTGAAGGTGTTATCGCTTCGCTTGATGACCTGATATAGCTGTTTTTAAAGATGAAGGGTTTGGGGTGCCTGTGACTTGATGCAGTAGTTGGTTTTATGTCATGAAAATATCTGCGTAGTTGTGTCATAGTTTTCGGGCTCCAGTGATTGGTTCTGCGAGGAATATATTAGGAATTCTGCTGGCAGGCGTATAGTTTCTTTATATGCCATATCTGTGGTTGTTGCTGCGATGTATTCTTTTCAAGCGGTGAATGTGGACAGAGTCTTGCACCACTCGTCGGTGTTGTGGCATCTTAGGGCGGCTTTCAGTTATCGGTGGAATCTTTCGACTATTGCGTTTGCTTGAGGATGATATTTTTCGAGTTTCTTGTAAAGTTCGCCTCGAATTGCCTACCTTGGCCCATCGTGACTCGTAGTGGTGCTCCGAATAGGGTTATCCAGTTGGTAAAGAATCCTTCTGCTACTGTTTCTGCCTCGATGTTGGCTAGTGGTATGGCTTCTGGCCATGGTGAAAACGGTCAACGTTAGGATGTACTTGAATTCTTGAGATATAGGCAATGGTCCTACCAAATCAATATGCACATGATCGAACCTCAATGATGCTAGCTTGAATGATGCTGCTAGTGGTGCATTGTGCCTGTTTATCTTGGAAAACAATGTTATATCTGATACATCAATAATTACCAAGGCGAAGCCGCGGCTTGTTGCCTGCCGAAAATGTTAATAGGCGATACATTCTTATTATATTTTTCCCGCTGCTAATTGAAATTTCCCTAGATTTTTACATAAATCGTTTGGATTGTCACTTGTCACCAGGATTAATTTTCGTGAATGTCACATGTCACATAAACACCTGCAATTATAAACAAAACGTTTAAGTCTGCATCTTGCGTTGTTAATTATATTATCCTAGGCACTTAATAATAATATTAAGTTCCGTTGTCAAGGGAAAATAGCAAACAAATGTAATCACCGACTTTCACGTTTTGTTACTGAGGCTGCATCACTGACTTACATGATCGACAGCGGGAAAACTAATTATAAATAACTGTGTATCCCGAGATAAGATGGACCTTGCGACGCTATAGGATATAATAGATACGCAATTGCGCTCGCTCGATACGCTGGGCAAACGTCAGAAAAATGCGCGGCGATACTATTTCCTGTGATCGAGTCATGCTTGCCTGAAGATTAACACGAACTTGGCAGCGTGTGGGACGACGAACCGAAGCAATAACAAGTAGTAACCTTGGTTCTAATGAATCTCTTGTACACAAAGAATAGCTTGAAGACCAATTAAAGAATTTTCTGTAGTTTCTAAGAAACGCGGTTGAAAACAAGCAGCGTATTTCGTTAGCATCCGTGGGGTTTCGACTGCGTTTCGATAGTTCGGCGCCTGTGTTTAAATTTGATTTAAACACACATAAATTTTAATAACAAAATTTACGAAATCTAGTCAGAAGTTCTAAATGTACTTCTGATTTCATAAACAAGCAGTTTTAACCTCCAGTTTTACTTCATAATTTCGCCAGTTTATATTTATTTTAGATCTGTTTAATCTTGAATTAAACGGGCAAATTTCAGTTCACATTTACGAAATATTAAAAACCAATCTTGTTTCGCAAGCATCGAGTTTAAAGACCGGAGCAAACTGCAACTTAGCATTTCACGCCGTAAGCGACCTACTAAACACAAGTTCACCGCTCTGGCTTGCAAACACACGGAAATGCAATCCGCTTACAGTGCTGAATTGCTACTTCGTACCTTTAAACGCGCTCTAGTAATCTACACAATAATTGAACTTTCATATGTTACTTAGTTAAGCATTCTTGTTTTGTATAAATAGAACGTTTTTTTTTCGTAATAAAACAATCTGCATCTAATGTCTGATTCATTCACTACGTCGCTACCCTGCTACTAAGCCATAATATCATTGGGACGTGAGGCTGCGTCCCCCAGGGTAGTTTACTGTGGTCCGTTTAAGTGCCATCGACTACATTGGCTTAAAACATAAATGCAGTCTCATTTATGTGCTTAAAATTAGGGATAGAACCAGCTCAAGGCAACGGAAACCTGATCAGCCTCCAGGTAATTCTGTTCACCTGCCAATGGTAACAGCGGCAAACTTAAGAAGTTAAAACAAAGAGAATGTTTAGCGACTGCGGCTGGTTTAATAAATTGCAGAGCAGTTAAATGAGTTTTTTGCAAGGGTTCTCGCGAAAACGAAGCGTGTTTTAAAGCCCAGGCATAACGCAAAAGGGACATTTTATCCGGGAAAGGAGCGTGTTTTCGTTCTCCTACAACTGGCGCATAAGCATGACGAACTTAAAAGTAAAACGGTTCCCATGGAGCAAACTTTGATGATTAATAGGAACCTTGCGTGTGATGATCAACACCGAATGTGGATTACGGGAAATTCTCGCGTTAATCGACAACGGTTCTCAAAGCTCCTACATTTTGAAGTCAACAGCGCAAAGATTATCTATTGCCTATTCGGGGGTACCCAGCAAGAGCGTAGACACGATTGTTTCCAGATCAGATTGAGTCATGGCAACTACTCGTGTACGTTGAAACTTCCAGATCAACCGATGATTTACCAGCACATTCCGCCTGTATTTTACGGACCTGGGATAGAGGAATTAAAGCAGTTAACTGTTTATTTGGATGATATCTATGGGGGAGATCCCATATAACTCTTGACCGGAACCGATGTTGTGTGAGAACAATTTTCGGAATTTAGCGCTTTCCTGTAATTTTTCCGTATAATGTAAACCCAAATTTATAGTCCAGTAGTGTAGTCAAACTTTTACTCCATACGATCCTTATTTCCGCGCATTTTAAATGCTAACGTTTTTTAGGCTGTTTAGGATCAATTCGAGTTTATTCCGGCGTGGTATAAATTAGGCTTTGGTCTCGCACGCTGCCTGGATGTTGCAATACGTCGTATCACATTCTAAGAATTTCGCCTTTGCCTAACCGTCCAAAACTTTCCCGAGGGCACAGGAATTTGCTTAGTCAAGATTTCCTCAGCGCGACGCCTTTTACATGGTCCCCATAAGCTATAGAGAGAAGGCGTTTAAGTCACGCCTTGTTATTCCATACCCGCATCGTTGATCGAAGAATCACTCACCACTCAGCGGCCGGCGCTAAGATCGTCAAGAGGTGTTGGTGGTCCGCGACGCCGACTCCGTAAGTCGAAATTGCTGTAAGTTGTGAAACTACATTGTTGCTGTCGTCGAGCCAGTGCGTAGTAGTGGTCATTTGGTGAACGTTTAGCCGAGTTTTCCGTACCGTCCCGAGTCGTCATGGCGAACTTGCTTACCGTAAGGTGCTTCATTCGTATCCGTTACGGGGATGTAATGCTGCTCACATTCGCTCGATTATAGCTCATCCCTGTGGTTTCCAGCCGTTTCCTGTCGTTACTTTCGTGGCATTAACTGAGGTGCGATCCACAGCTGCATTGGACATCACCGACATCAGTTTAGAGCAGGGGTCGGCAACCTATGACCCGCGGGTAACCGAGTGACCCATTTACTAATTTCAAGTGACCCACTTTAGTTCCGAAAAATAGATACTTTGTTTTTGCGTGCAAGTCAATTTCGTCCCTTACGTCGCCGCCCTAACAACATGCGCCGCGCGTGCAGAGTAATGGTGGAGACGTAAGGGACGAAATTGGTGCGGCGTGTCTCGTTCTCTCAGTTGTAGCAGATGTTCAGTAGCGGAGTGACGTAGTTACGCAGCTAAATAATTATTAAGCAGTTACCTAAGTGAAATAATAATTATTATTTAAAAAAATATATTACCATGAACAAACAAAAAGCAAAAAAGAGGTTATTTCAAGATGTGTGGAAAGAAAAATATGGATGTATCGAAAATGGTGACAAATTGGTATGTACTTTATGTACAGATGTAATTACTGCCAGGACTTACAATATTGAGCGACACTTTTCTTCAAAACATAAAGATGTAAGTGAAATGACAAATGAAGATAAATCTGAATACATTGCTAAACGTGTATTAAATTTTGGAAAACAAAATAAATTATTAAAGAGCTTTGTTACCCGCTACAATCACGCTACATCTGCCAGCTTTGTTGCAGCTCTTAGCATTGGTACCAACGGAAAACCATTTACAGACGGCGAGTTTTTGAAAAACGCATTCATAAATTGTTCCGAACACTTATTTAACGACTTCGCAAATAAAAAACAAATAATTGAGAGAATCAAAGAAATGCCATTGTCAGCTAGAACAGTTCAGCGTCGCGTTGAAGATATGGCCAAAAATATTGACGAACAGGTCAAAAATGATTTGTTATCTAGTGACATAATTAGCATTGCACTTGATGAAAGTACTGATATAAATAGTATGGGTAGGCTTGCGATTATTATTAGATTTGCATCAATAAATAATCCGAAAGTCAATGAAGAACTGTGCGTTCTTGCTTCAATGAATGACACGACCAAAGGCACTGATATTTTTCATCAAGTACAAGAGTTTACAAATTTCAAAAATGGGCAAGTATTGGATTTAAAAAGTAAATTGTTTTCAATAACAACTGATGGTGCTCCAAGTATGAGAGGAAAAAATGTTGGATTTGTAAAACTAATGGAAAATGAACTTGGCCGCTCACTTTTATCGTTTCATTGTATCATACATGGAGAAAATTTATTTGCAAAGGCATCTACGCAACAACTTAAGGATGTAATGGAAAAGGTTGTTAAGATCGTAAACAAGATAATAGCACGATCAGCATTAGTACACAGGCGCTTCAAAGCTTTTTTGGAGGAAATTGAATCAAAATATGGAGATTTGCTGTTACATTCCGAAATACGATGGTTAAGTCGAGGCAAAGTTCTTAATAGATTTGTAGAGTGTTTTGATGATATACAAATATTTCTTCACGAAATCGGTGAAAATGATCTTGAACTTAATGATAAACAATGGCTTTTAAGACTTTTGTTCTTAACAGACATAATGAATCTTTATAATGATTTCAACGTACGACTCCAAGGAAATAACCATACAATTTTGAAAATGTATGAGGAATGGAAGGGTTTTACATCGAAATTAATATTATTTGAAACTGACATAAAAACTAAAAAATTTATTTTCTTTCCTTTGTTAAAAAGGGAACATGAAAAAGAATATATCGATGAAAGCAATCTAAATATGTTCGAAAGTTGGATTTTCGTCATTAAAAGTGAATATGAAAGTCGATTTCAAAGTTTTAAGAAGCATGGCGAAATGTTTACATTTATAATAAAGCCAGACGAAATAGAAGAAAATGTTTTAAATTTGGAGTATTTTCAATATCTAAAAATTGAAAATTTTAGTTTAGAAATGATTGATTTTAAAAATTCAACGTTATGGACGGATAAATTCAAGGAATTGCGGAAAGATTTGGAAAAAACAGAAGATAATCATTTCCTCATGATATCGACGTGTTGGGCATCACTTCCTACGAAGTTTTCATCTTTGAAAAAAATTGGCTTTGCCATTTTGTCCACATTCGGTTCAACTTATAAATGTGAGCAAATATTTTCACAAATGAAATTTATTTTAAGCAAGAACAGGAGCAGGTTAACTACTGAAAATTCAGATGCTTGTATTCGTCTTAAAACGACTGACTATACACCAGACTTGACTAAATTGACGTCACAAGTTCAACATCAGGGGAGCCATTAATATCGAAGAGAACGTTTATAAATAAAGTTCATTGAACTATGTTTGTTTTTATAATAATTAGAATTTTATTAGTTTTTATAATAATAATTAAAGTTTAAAAGCGTATTGTAATTATTTTCTTAATAAAATGTATCTTATTATTCACTAAAAGACTGTTTTAAAATGAAAATATCACTGACCCAAACGTCCCTTTAATATTCACATTGTGGTTGATTTTGACCCGCAGCCAAAAAAGGTTGCCGACCCCTGGTTTAGAGCATCTGCATTCCTTTACCAGGTATCTGCTAGTTGTTAACCGTTGTACAGCCTATACATTTGCAGTGAAGTGATTTTTGAAGTGTTGTCTTGGCAAAGTGTGCCAGTGGTTAATTTAAATTGTGAGATGTTAAACAATACCGTCAAGTTTTATTGTTTATATGTCGTTTTGTATTGTAAGTTCAAGTAAACGTTGTCGTTGCGTCACTATTTGAGATTTTGATCATGTAACGTAGTTCCTTTCTATAGAATTTAAAGTCATTACTGTTTGGAATGCAGCCATGTCGTTTGATTGCCATTAATAGGTGCCACCGAATTGGGTCATCTCAATCTCAACGTGCGATCGCGCCCTAATATTATTAAATTTATCTCCTATCGATAGGTACAGAGATGTTGTATTTAAGAATAAAAAGTTTTTGGCTAACAGTGGCGTTATTATAAAGGAGGACTTGACCAAGGACAGGCACACCTTATTGATGACAGTAATTCAAACTGACGGTGTCCGCAATGTATGGTCGCTTGATGGGGCCATCAAAATAAAAAATGATAACGGTATCAACACCTTCAAAGACATCGCCAGCTTACGTTCTTTCGTTCTTGCAAAGTGAGAATTGTGATTATTTGATTACCTATGTATTATATTCTTGTGCAATGGCACATTAGTTTCTTTCATTCATAATCATAAGCATTAAACATTTTTATTTAGCATATGAACATATTCACTATTTCAGTTTGGTATTATTCTTTCTTTTGTAAAATAAACTGTTTGATTTCATTGATTAATTAGCTGTTAAGTGCGAACAATGTTTCATGTTTTATTTATTTACAAAATAGTGAATGTGTTGGATTTATCGTTATCACAGTAAGACAATCAGTGCTGTAAAGAAGTGTATATTTGGGTTCCTTCGACCTAGCATTAGTTTTAGGTTTATTTTTTGGTCTGTCCTGCAATTCGATTGTCTGTTCACCTACTACTAATTTTATTATAATTCTGAAAATATTTTGTAGACATTGTAGACAAATGCATATTTGTGTTTTGTTTCAATGTACAGGAATTTAAACGATTGTAAGCAACTGTAACAAAAGGTAGGTTCAATTCAGCTGCTGCTGTCGCCGCCTCAAGCTGTTCCAAGCCAGAAGTAGAATGCTGGGCCCACTTCCTTTCACTTTCAAAGTGGGCTTACCTGTGTTGCTGATTTTACCGATTTAGTCCGAAAGTGGTAGCGTCTCTTTTAGCTCGTTTAATGGAATTGTAGCCATAATTCTAAGGTAGAAAAGAACCCGGCCATCTCGTTGAGCATACTTAAAGCCACACCCTTGCGTTACTGCCCATCGTAACTGGGATTAGGGCTCCGAATTTGGTTAAATTTACCGATTGTGTCGTTAAGAGTATTTACGTTGGAATTTTTGTTTTTGTCGTTTAGAACCGTTTTTGGCTGTAACAGTTGTAGGCAACAATAGCATATTAGACCCGATTAAAATTACTTGCCCAGCTATGTTGAAGCCACAACTTTTATTGCAACGGCTGTGGGGGCAGCGATTAAGTTGCGATTCACCTGTTGATGACGATACTGAGCAGGAATTCCACAGATAGATCAGGGAGCATCCGCACCTGCTTGCTATTGAACTTCCTAGATGGAAAAGCACTTGAGTTTGGATACGTTCTGCGACGTCAGCAAAGACGCTTATGCAACGGTAATTTTCCTAAGAATTGAAAAGAATGACACTGTAGTGGTTCACCTGCTCACCGCCAAAGCGAGGGTAGCCCCTTTGAAGATTGCCATTCCTTGCCTGGAGCTGGAAGCTTCCACCATTGGTGCAAGACTGTGCTGGTCTGTACGTGCAAATTTGGAAAACAACGCAACGTGTTTTTATTGGAACGATTCCTCTACGGTAATCACCTGGATTCGGTGACAAGAAAACTGGGCGCTAATTGTAGGAAATAGAGTGGCAGAAATTCGCTCTCTGACCAAAGTTGAAAACTGGAGGCATGTACCAGGTATCTAAAATCCGGCCGACCTTCCCTCAGGTGGGTGTTCTCCTAAATATCTGCTGGGATCTAAATGGTAGGAAGGGCCAAGTTGGTTATGTGGAACGTTTAACATCGAAATTTCGGTCCGGCCTTGTGTACGGTGCTGTAATTACAGAAGCAATTTAGATATTAAGTAGGTAAGTACCTGTAGTTAGAGTAATTAGCACATGTTCAGGTGGCCGCAAAGTTTGCAGCGCGCAGGAATTTTGTAATTTGATATCTGTTATCCTTATTGCTGGATCAATTATACCGTGAGTTCTTTATGCGTATTTATTAACAGAAACGTGGAATCGGCCTCTCAAGGAGTCATCGATTCAGACTGGTTTCCGGGTGAGCCTGTAGGTTTAGCAAGACAGGAAACAGGCTACCGGTTCAGGCTGATTTCAGACAGGAATTTTCGGGTTATTATCACAGAAATTGGTCTCTCAAAGAATCATCGACTCAAACTGATCTCGGAACGTGCATTCAGATTAATGAACCAGGAATCGGCCTCCCAAGGAGTCATCGATTGAAACTGATTACAGGTAGGTCCGGAAGATTCTCTAGGAGAGAATGAGGGTAACAGGAAGGTTCAAAATTTAATGAATGAATGAAATTAATAGAATTTTTATCTAGGACTGGGCAGGATCAGGATGGGGCAGGAACAGGTAAGCTTGAGTTGGGATAAAACTCAAGTCTCCCAATCGGAATCGGAATCTCTCTTCTTGAACTGGTCGCGGAGCTGCTTTTATATGCTTCGCGTCGTGCTATGAAAGAAATCACCTCGGACATTCTTAGGTGGGAGAGCGGCGCGCGGATCGCTTCTTCATGACTTCGGCGCAGACTGAGCCTGCGTTTGCTCTCTTCTTCGGCCGTCGGCAAGATGCAACCCGTGATAACGCTTGGATAGGCGATGCATAAAGTAAAATACATTTTTAATGTTTAATTAGAATGTATGCCGAAGCTAGCGTTACAAACTGCGAGAAGCAAAAGAGGGTAGTTTCTACCCTGCTTAACTGTAGCTCGGATGAGTGGCATTTGACTCACTTATCTAAGTACACAATAACCATCCGCATAATTGTTTGGGTTTTTCGATTTACCTACAATTCAAGGACACCGCAGCAACGACGTCGAAGTCCGTTGACCGTTGACGAAATTAATGACGCTCAACTATTTGTGTCTAAAGTAATTCAATAAGAAACCTTCCGCGATGAGACCGATAACCGCTTAAGTGCGCTTAACCCGTTTTGCAGTAATTCCGTGGTAATCCGATTAAAGTTGCGTGTATCGAATCGGCAAGATAGTGAAAGTTTTCGTTTTCCGGTAGTGCTACGAGCCAAGCAACCGGTTATCCGCAGCTTGATTTTCGAAGCACATACCGCGTCTTGCCACGTAAGTACGCAAGACTGTTAAGCATACTCCGGGAAAACGAGTGGATCATGGGGGGGGGGGGGTAGACGTGCTATAAGAACAGTAATAAGCAAATGCGTTACGTGAAAGAGACATGATGCCAAGCCATATGCAGCTGACACACCACCTCTGCCTTTCAATGGGGTCCGTGATGCTGTGCAATTCGAAGTTATCGGGATAGATTTTGCCTGCCCGCTGTATTTAAGAACTGGAGAAAAGGCTTGGGTCTCTTTATTTACTTGTGCCGTGTACGGGCAGTTACCTTGAACTGACTACTTCGTTGTCTACTCCGAGCTTCCTTCAAACGTTGCGTTGGCATGTTTGTACCAGTATGGCTACCCACATAACCATCCAAGCGGTATGGCAATTATATTTTTGAATAATTGGTGTTGAAGTATTTTCAAAATTGGCGCCTTACTGTGTAGTTACGTACTAGATTTAAGCGGCCAAGTGGCCTGTCTGTAAAATGCCAAATGGTGTGTCACTTGTCGTTGTACTTTTAATCAAACAACACGTTCATGTTGGCTACATTAAATTTCTTAAATAGTATTGCGTTTCATTAGTGTATTAAACTAGTGTAATCTCAACAGGTTAGGGGCCTAGCGCGATTAAAACTGCGTAAACAGTTGATCCAGTGATAAACGCGAAACGGGTTTTTGTTTTAGTAGCGAACGGCGCCGGCGGTGCGGCACGCGTAACGGTTCTTCGTGAAAGCGTGAAGGAATTCTCAAAAACACTTGAAAAGGAGTTGTTTCTGGTTCGTGTTGTGCTCAGAATCTCAGAAATGGAGTTCAAAGCCCAGATCAAAAAGCTGGACGGCACTGTGGGATATTCGAAGTGGAAACGGCAAGTCACACTTCTATTGCGTCATAATGATGTGCTTGACATTGTAACTGGAGAGCGAGCTCCGCCAGAAGAGCCGGAAGAAAATGCATCTGAAGCTTCGGTAACTAAATATCAAGCCGATTTAAAATTGTTCAATAAGGCCGACGCTTTGGCTCAGCTGATCATTGTGGGGAGCATGGATGATGCAAATATTAACATGACGTCCACATGGTGATACAGCGCGATCGACGCGACGTGGGAAAAGCTGATGTCAATTTATGAACAAAGTTCAGGTCAGCGGGTGGACAGGCTTATGGAGAATTTCTTCGGTAATGAGAAATGTCCGTCTGAAGATATTGCAACGCATATAGCAAAGCTTCAGAAAAATTTCCGAGAAATGAACGACGAGCTCAAACGGCTTACAAAAACAGAGTTGCTGGATTTATTGTTAATAAGCAGGGCAATGTCGACGTTGCCACCTGAATACCTTGAATTTAAAAGTGTTTGGGAATCGGTTCCATTGGAAGAACGGACGCTCAACAAATTGACGGAGAGACTTCAGTTGATAAAGATGCGACTGCCCGTGCAGCAAAACAGCGAAGCAGCATTCAATGTTCAATGGAAGTCCGGTGTAAAAAACACTCATTTCAAAAAGAAGTCGGAAGTGGTACGAAAGTGTTTCCGGTGCCACGAAAGCGGCCATATTGCCAAGAACTGTCCGAAAAAGGGGGCCAATGGTGGCTCGCAAACTAACACTAGAAAAGCGATGCCAGAGGGGGACGTGTTTATGTGTGATAGTGAAAAAGACAGTGGCGTAGGAGCTGATTTGTGGTTGGCCGACTCGGGGGCCACGGCTCATATGACGAAAAACAAAGACTATTTTTGGGACTATCAAGCGTTTGTGACTTCGCGACGAGTGACAGTTGGCAACAGTGCGACGATTCTTGCGCATGTACAGGGAACTGTAAATGTGGAAATGCTAATTGGCGGGAAATGGATACGCAACCATTTGAAAAACGTGTGGTTTGTGCCGGAAATTAGACGCAAAAATATTTTTCCCAAGAAAATGCAACAGCTGGTCATTAATGCGTCAGACAGTTTCGTGGACAAGAGCGAAAATAAAATTGCTGTTAATAAGACATATCATACTGTTTTAGAGGAAGCGCGTGAAAATGACGATAAGAATGCAGTGACGGCCAATGAAAATGGGGTTAGGGTGCGTCGAAAAATTCAAACTCCCGCGTATTTAGATGACTATGTGCTGTTCGCAGAATCAAATGTACCATATTCGTTTAATTCCGCCATGAATTCCAGCGACGCAGCACAGTGGCGGCGGGCAATGGACGAAGAAATTGCATCATTAGCTGAAAATAATACCTGGCAGTTGGTCGACCTACCAGTGGGGAAAAAGGCAATTTCAAATCGTTGGGTTTTGCGTGTAAAAACCAATGCTAACGGAAGTGTCAACCGTTATAAAGCGAGGCTTGTAGCAAAAGGATATTCCCAAAAACAGGGTCTGGACTATGACGAGACTTTTAGCCCAGTAGCTCGTTTTGACACTGTTCGAACAGTCCTAAGTGTCGCAGCAGCTGAAAAACTTGAGCTTCTTCAGTTCGATGTAAAGACGGAATTCCTCTATGATAACCTTCAAGAGGAAGTGTATATGAAGCAGCCTGAAGGTTATAATAACGGAACAAATCAAGTATGCAAACTTCAACGAAGTCTTTACGGACTTAAGCAAGCCCCACGATGCTGGAACAAACGGTTTGTAGAGTTTATAGACAGACAAGCATTTACATGCAGCTCCGCTGACCCTTGCTTGTTTATGCGTGAAATAAGTGGAGAAAAATTATTAATCGCTGTTTTTGTCGATGATGGTCTAATTGCAGGAATTAAATCCCAAGAAATTTCGTCTTTTGTGAGTGCATTAAAGGAGGAATTCAAGATAACGGTGGGTTCGTTGGACTGTTTTCTGGGAATGCATAACGAAATTGGAGAACGGTTCGATTTTTGTTCAGCAAAGTACCTACACAAGGAAAGTTTTGGCATGGCCGAATCAAATGCTGAAACATCCCCATGTGAGAAAAGCGATGCAGAAGACCCTGAAGCTGACGAGACATGCGGCGATGTTCCTTGCCGGGAAGCTGTTGGAAGCCTGATGTATTTGTCAACGGCATGAGAGGAAGTGGTGAAGTATTTTCAAAATTGGCGCCTTACTGTGTAGTTACTTACTAGATTTAAGCGGACAAGTGGCCTGTCTGTAAAATGTCAAATGGTGTGTCACTTGTCGTTGTACTTTTGATCGAACAACACGTTCATGTTGGCTACATTAAGTTTCTTAAATAGTATTGCGTTTCATTACTGTATTAAACTAGTGTAATCTCAACAATTGGTGTTTAAATGAAGCAGTAGACAAAAACTGAAGCTTACCGCTATTATTTTTTTTTTGCAATGAAAAAATTACCAGTTTGACCTACTATGGCGGCCCCGTATACCCTTCTTATCAGTATGGCACATAACTTCCGTCTGGGGTTTAGGGACCTTGTCTATCGATTACAACGAAAATTAGCCTTGCCACTTAAAAAAAAAATTTAATTTTATTAACAATTTTCGAAAGCCCCCGTTAATATTTGTTACCGCAGTTCGACTGCCATGCTTGCGTTTTTGACACCTACTTGGGCAATATAAAAAGGTTTACTACCTACCGAGCTTGCCGCTATGACTAGTAATTCAGGTGTTATGAGTCTTGGTCTATAACGCGTATTGAACTTGTATCTAGGTTACCTATTAAGTTTCGTTAATAGTTTGTAGTGGTACCTAATTGCCTTTGCATTGTTGTATTGTCTAAGTGTAGAAATAGTAACTATCTGTAAGGCCTTATTTGGCTTTCTTTTATTTGTGAGTCATTTTTGATGTTTCAAAATTACTCAGGTGGGAGTATGTGGGAAACCAATGGTTGAAGAGTTGGTTGAACAACGCGGCAGCAGCGCGTCTGATTTCGGACCAGAACGGTTTATTTTTAGTTGTCTGATAGAATTCGTTTTGTTGACGTTGTTGGCCACGGGATGTGATGAATGCTGCTCTGTGATCGAGTTCCTATATGTACTAAGAGTTGAGTCATTGGATTCACAAATCAAGAACCATGTGATGTAGTAAAGATATATTTCACTTGTTTTCGTTGGAAGAAGTATGCATAAAGTTTAAAATCGGCAAAAATCAGGTACTCCATGGTTTGTGGATCCAAAACAAGTAACCCTACATGTCCCAACTCTTTCATATACAGGGACTCTAATCTGTGCTGTGCTTATGGTCTTGTTTGTATGTGTGTACAATCATTTACTGTATCTAGCCGCGTAGGAAATTAAATGCATAAAAATAATGTGTGTTTGATTTCTAGTTCAAATAGTCTACCACTTTACAACGGGCAGTTGCATTGTGTTGGACACAACAACACCAGTAGCAAATGGTAATCATACTGATAAATCTCCCCAGTCCAAGCACATTCAATAAAACCCAGTGTGGTTAAGTCGCCTCAGAGGTTGAATCTAGGAGGTTTATATCACGTTGATAGGTTACTGCATGGGTTAACTAATGCCCCAGAAATATGGCAACGATGCACATTTTTCTTTTTATAAAATTTGAGACATTCAACTATTTTATGCTGATGTTAGGGGGAAGTGGGAGAATCTCGGTCGGGTGGGCAATTCCGGTCACTTGAAATGCTACGGGGTAAACGTACTCAGCTTGTTCAGCATCATGCTGTCATCTAATAATCAACGATGAAAGTTAAATGCACCTGGTTTCGCAGTGATCATTGTAGTGGACGTAATTGAACCGCCACGTTTTTGTTCTCTTTTGTTATAACTTTCTGGCGAATTGAAACAAATGTAAGTACCAAACTATGTTTTTTTGCGTGCCTGGTACTTTCTTAGGAATCATTGGTCTAATGAGTCGTGCATCTTTAGGCGTCTAAATCTCGAAGATTAATTTTAGGGTTAGGTTTTTTGTTGCAAGTAGCTTTCGGGTAATGCCGGTCAAAACATTTCGGGCAATACCAGTCATGACCGGTATTATCCGACAGAGATAGCAGTTATATTTTTATTAGTAATTGAATGCATGTTTAATTTTAACAAAGCTGATTATGCTTTATTTATTACAGATGCCTAGAATTTACATCAAAAAAGGAGAAAAATCTAAGTGGACTGCAGAGCAACTTGAAAATGCGCTGCTTTTTTCGACAAAGGTAACTCAGTTCGACTGGCAAGCAAACAATATCACATTCCGTTTAGCACACTGCAGGAAAAAATAAAAAACACAAAGACTGCTCCACGTATGGGAAGACAAGTCACCTTACCTTTGCAGGATGAAGCTGCTCTAACTGATCGGATAAAATATATGGCAGGTCTATTTTATGGTATTAGTCCCCAAGAAGTTCGGCGAATTGTTTACGAATACGTAACCTCTAACAATATAACGCACAACTTTAGCAACGAATCCAAAATGGCAGGGAAAGATTGGTTCTACGCATTTTTAAGAAGACATCCAACGATCAGTGTTCCAAAACCGGAAGCAACCAGCCTAAATCGAATAACTGCCTTTGACCGAGATGATGTAGGAAGATTCTTCCAACAGTTAATTATTAATGTGCAAAATCCAGTTCCATCCAAATTATATTGTGATAGTTGCATACTAGGACTGCCGATCTATTATTAAAAAAAATAAAATTATTATCTTTGGATAAAAATAATGAATTGTTATTGAAGTTAGCAAAGAGCAATTTATAATTAAAAAGCAAATAATTACAACAAACCATAAGATAGTCTGAAACAATATGAAAGTCATAAGCTGAATTAATATTTAAATAAGTTAGTTGGAATTTGTCAGATTAATTAAGAAAATGTACTGTATGTAGTAAAAAGTAATCCAGGATGTTAGTTTAAAACATTATGTTTAAAATTGAGAATTACTATAGTAAAAATTATTATTAAATAACAACTGATTTCGATTTTTAAAAAGTTAGATATAATTATTTTGTATTGAAAATAAATTACTAAGTAAACCCTTTTATAATCAAAGTGTATTAATGGAATGATATACAAGGGTGCAAAGAACTAAATTAAGTAAACAAAAAATGGGATAATCGAGAATTTTAAAAAACTGAGACGGGCTTAAATGTGAAGAAGAGGACCATACAGTTAATAAAGGAAGAACTACAAATATTGGAATTGGTGAGATGAATCCGTACTAATTGGGTTGACTGGAGGAGCTGTGGTGTAGATTTCTGTCAATAATTTGAATGGATATGCTGGCATATACTCATTAATGGGTTAACTATAACCTGGAACGGGAATTGCTGGTTCGAGTTCGTGCGGGTCGCAGTGGAGGGGAGGACATCTGTGAATTAGATTTTCATTGGGCTTGCTGTCACAAATTCATCATGCGGGTCGGTGTTTATGGAATGGAATAGGAGGATTGGATACCATGTTGGTTGCCGTAAAGAAGATTACATCTTGAATTTGCAGTTGTATGTAATAAAGGATCTACCATCGAGGGGAGGTGAGTGGCTTTTGGAGTAGTAGCGTGACACTTTGGAGGTGTTTGGTTCATTGTAACACTGTGGATTCTAATTGAAGTAGGGTTCCTGGTTGAAGATTCTAATACATGTAACAAAATAACTTGGTTATATTTGTGCTGTTTTTCTACAGAATTGGATCCATTTTAAAAGTGTAAGATATCCAGATATATGTTTAATAGTCATTAATTAGTATTAACAGTGGAATAATCAATTACTTACAAAAATACATACTCTTTTCAACATATTGAAACTGATTTGAGTTAATTAAATATAAATTAAGCTAAGTGTCAATATTAGTAAGTTAACAGTGACAGTTAAAAGATTTAAAGTCATTCTGAAATAACTTGTCTATAACCAATAGTTAGTTAGACCACAAGTGTTAGAAGTGCAACTTTTTTCACAAGTGTGAAGGGTTATTAAACGAGGCGCAGCCGAGTTTAATATTCAACAGGCGTGAAAAAAATCAAATCCAAGCCTATTTAGTATAGAATTGTATTTGCCTTCATTTTAGTCAAGTACGTTGGTCAGTTCTGGTAACTAAGAAAACGTCTGTTTAAAATCGTTCATTACTAAATTAAAAGCAAAGTGTCACTTTTTTCACTGAGTGAAAAAAGTGGCACTTCACACACCGAAATTAATTTAATAAAGCTTACTTTTTTAAATTAAATTTTAAAAACATTTTTATACAATAATTTTGATAGAATTTTCTAAAGCAAGTGAATGGGTAAGAGTAATTTAGCAGTCTATTAGAGATTAATATAATATTGGCTTACATAGTAAAGTCAATACTATATCAATATATACCTATATAATGTCGATGAAACAGAAATATCGACTGTTCAAGATCCCCAAACCATTGTTGCGACTAAAGGCAAAAAGCGTATTGGTTCTATAACAAGCTGGGAGAGAGGAAAAACCGTTACAGTTATTTGCTGCATGAATGCAGCCAGAGGAGATGGACCGCCGTGTGCTGCCTATAATGTTCGCATAATGGCTGGTCAAATGAGGAGTTATTTTATCAATGGGTCAAACACTTTATACAGTATTCGAAATGTATTAAACCCTGCTTTACTTATACTAGATCACCGTAGCAGCCATATAACTTTAAAGACAATTTGTGCAGAGACAATGGAATTACTTCGACACAAACTGTACGAAGTATTGAAATTCCCTCATATCGAAAACCACTCTGAGTCAAATATCTCTAAAATATGTGCCAACCGACTAATGAACCCACTATACCAAATCTCCGTCTTGGCTGTGCGGATCTTTTGGTTAAGACCCCAGCCCACTAGATCCCTCCCTCGTATTGGGGGGTGATTAAACGTGCTGTGCGGTGTACGTATGTTCGTATGTGTACACGATTCCGGTTGGCAGGAACCTTCTTTAAGTTTTGGATCGCTTTAATACGATAGGTCGTCCGTAAATGAAGGCAACATCAACAGGATTCAACCATTGGATGTCACTTGATATTCACCACTGTTCCGTTAGGCTCTTAAAGGTCACGGACTGACTACCTGGACAATGTGGTCTTTGGGGTAGACGACCCCAATAGAATAAGGACGTCAGTTTGTAACCGACTGTGTATGCCTGAAGATGCAGGAATAAAGCCTCGAGTTAAAGTACGCCGGTCTTTAATTACGATCCGTTAACATAACGTGGTGGCAGCGGTAAAGTACGCGGTAGTAAAATCAGTGTAATTGCGAAAATCAGGTAACAGTGAAAATCCGAGTGATAGCTAAATCACGATGACGGACGGTTCAACTCATTTCGGATTAAATGTGGAAGCCCCGGGAAAATACGACTTCTCAATGCCCGGAGGGTGGTTGCAATGGGAGAAGCGATTCACGAGGTACATGTCGGTGACTGGTCTAAATCAAAGGATGGATGCCGAGAAAATCGACATTATATTATACGTAATGGGTGAAGAAAGCGAAAACGTCGTGCTCCAGTTAAGTCCAATCCCTACAAAGTTCGACTAGCTGCTTAAAGCCTTCAGGGAACATTTTCTGCGGAAGAAAAATGTGATATTCGAGAGGTTACAATTTAATGCACGTATGCAGATGCAAGGCGAAAGCGTAGACGCGTTTATTACGTCACTCCACACGCTGGCCGAACAGTGCGAGTACTGGACTTTCAAGGTTGAGCTCATAAGGGACAGGATAGTCATTGGGATAAGGGACCAAAATGTGAGCGAAGACTTCAGCTACAATCGACGTTTACGTTAGCTCAAGCAATAACGACGGCGAAGCAAGCGGAGCTACAGGCAGCGCAGAGCCAAATTCTAAGGACGGAACCACCAACAAGGGACGTTTGTGCAATGAGGAAACCGCCACAGAGAGCGAAACCCTGGAAGGACAACAAAAAGGCAATGGGAGGACAAGGAAATTCTTCAAAGGAATGTAAATATTGTGGACTTCGAGATCACGCGAGAAAGGAGTGCCCAGCGAGGGAGACGAAATGCAAAGTGTGCAACAAAAAAGGACACTGGCAAAAAATGTTCCGGAAGAAATCGGTCAACATCCTGGAAGCTAGTTCGGTTTGGGGAAAATCGAAGCGAAAATACACACTTTAGGGTCTATTACTGCAAATAGGGACAACGACGCGTGGCAGGTCCAAAATTGTCAAAACTTTTCACATTTTTAATCGATACCGGAGCTGATATCGATAATTGTATACCAACGGAATTGTGGTCAAAAAAATGCAATAGAATTAGAACGTTGCAATGATGTGATATCAGGCCCGATTGGTAATCAATTTACGGTAAGTAATGTCGAGATGCAATTTAAAAATGTAGCTGTAAACGCTGAAATGTATTTAATAGATGATTTAAAAATACAAATTCTGGGACGCCCGCGAATGAAACAATTTAAATTTGGGACAAATGTAAAAATTTAATGTCAATTGAGAAAACGACATCAATTAACATAGTCCAGGAATATTTGATGAAATCGGGCAGTTCAATACCGAAATGGAGATCAAATTAAAACCAGGAGCAATTCCGTTTGCCCAATCAGTGCATCGGGTAGTACCGATTCCTTTAATCGATACGTTAGAATTGGAAATTAAAAGACTCATTAGATTAGAGATCATAGAACCGGTGGAGCATCCGACGGAGTGGGTTGCACCGATTGTAGTGGATAATAAGGGAAATCAATTCCAGTTATCCGTAGACTATACCAAATTAAACAAAAGCGTTCTTAGAGCGCATTTTCCCGTATCAAAAGTTAAGCCAACATTAGCTAAAGTGAAGGGCGCAAGCTACTTCTCAAAGGTTGATACAACGTCGGGATTCTATCAAATTAAATTAGCAAAAAGTTCTCAAGCTCCAACCACGTTTATCGCGCCTTTCGGGAGATTCCTATTTAAAAGACTGCCATTCGGGATTTCATGCGCGCCTGAATATTTTTCGATTCAATTCGTGAAAATCCTAAACGGCATTAAAGGAGTTGTAAATCACACCGATGACGTTCTAATTTATGCGGAAACTATTGAGGAACACGACGAAATCCTTGGAACAGTTTTATCGGGAATCAGTGCAGAGGGAATTACGCTAAACAAAGACGAATGTAAATTTGCATAGGAAAAAGGGGAATTTTTGGGACATGTTATTAGCAAAAAAGGAATTTCGGTTTGTCCAGACCGGGTAAAAGCAATAACGGAATTTCCAACGCCGACAAACAAAACAGAATGTTGCAACTGTTAGGTATGTTAAATTTCGCAGGTAGATTTATCCAAAACAGGGCGGAAATTTTGGAACCGTTGACGGCTCTTTTAAAAGACATTGTAGAGTTTACGTGGAGAAAACTCCAAGACGTCGCCTTTGATAAAATAAAAAGGTCGTTGCAGCGCGAAGGCACTTTGGCATTTTTCGATTCGACAAAGCCGATCATAATTAGCGCGGATACATCATCCTACGGGTTGGGGTGTGTTTTAATGCAGGTAGTCGATCTCCGATCTCTCGATCGCGAAATAGTTGCTTACGCATCGCGAACATTAACACCCACAGAGCGGCGGTACGCTCAAATTGAACGAGAAGCTCTTGCCCTTACTTGGGCTTCGGAAAAATTCAAGGAATTTGTAACAGACCTTTAGTTCACTTTAGAGACCGACCATAAACCGCAGACAAAACAGCTAGACGAATTGTGGCCGCGTCTACAATGGTTTAGGATGCGCTTAATGCGGTACGATTATAAAATTTTATATAGCCAGGGAAAGATCTTATTGTAGCCGACGCATTATCGCGAAGCCCAATAAAAGATAATTGTCAGGTTGGAGAGGAACTGGCCGAAAAATCGGAGGCATACGTCCGGTGCGTCGTAAATTCTCTGCCGGCAACTGAAAATTTCTAGGGAGTAATTCGAAATGAACAAATGAAGGATGCGATTTGCAAAAAGTTACGCGAATTTGCTGCATTGAGTTGACCCGATAAGTGTAAAATGCCCAGTGAATTAATGCCGTATTATCAATACAGATCGGACATTTCGGTTAACGAAAATCTCGTATTGAAAAGTTTACGAATTGTTATTCCAACAGCTCTACAAGAGTGTTGTTTAGAAAGAATACATAGATGCCGTCAGGGAATAGTTAAATGTCGCGAACGGGCGAAGATGTCGGTGTGGTGGATAGGGTTGTCTACACAAATCGAAAACTTCATTAGAAATTGTCAAAATTGCTTGGGACACAAACCAACCACAGAGCACCATTTATAAAAGATGATTTACCGCAGCGCCCATGGCAAAAAGTGGCAGCGGATCTTTTCAAATCCTTTGTGTGGTATTTAATTGTGACCGATTATTATTCAAGATTTTTTGAAATTTACACACTTCAGAACAATTTATCTGATAAAGTAATTGTGGGAAAAATAAAAGAATGTTTCGCGAGATACGGTATTCAAGAATTGGTAAAAACGGACAATGGACCGCAATTTAGGGCAGAATTCAAACAGTTTGCACGCGAATACGATTTCAAACATGTAACGTCTAGTCCCTATTTTGCACAATCCAACGGAGCCGTAGAAGCGGCGGTTAAAGTTGCCAAGTCTCTTCTAGCAAAAAACGAAGACATTTATGTTGGGCTGTTAGCCTATAGATGTACACCTTTAAAGAGTGGATTCAGCCCGGCAGAACTACTAATGAACCGGAAGGTGAGGTCCTTTCTTCCCCTCTTACCAAGTAAGCTGAACGAAACGGTGGAGACAAGTTCGTTTAAAGAAAAGGAAGAGAGAAAGAAAGAAAAACAATCACAAAAGTACAATAAACGTCACAGGACCAGCGGCAGCGAGTTGCCCAAGCTCAACTTACACGATTCGGTCTGGGTGAAGGATCTTCAAAGTTATGGGAAAGTGAGTAAAAAGTTAGAAGAACCACGATTCTACGAAATAGAGACGGCAAAAGGAAGGTACAGAAGAAACCGATTCCATCTCGTCCCAGCACCAAATTCGGACCCAGAAAGAGAAGGCACAAACGCATCAGTGACGGGTGGTGAAGAAGGTGCGAAAAGGGACGCGAGGGATCAAAATTACGCCAATAGGCAATGTGCGGAACAAGGTAGTGTACAGTGCGAGCAACAAACAAGTAAAAGTTATGCGCAACAAGACATTGTACAGTGCGACAAAAAATCGATCAGAAGTGACGGTGAGCATGCTCAGAGACATAAACGCGGAGCAGGCAGTCCAAGGTGGCTGAAAGACTGTATAGTAGATTATCAACTTTGTATAGTAGATAGATTTACTAACTTTAAGACCTTATCTGGAAAACTAAACCAAGTAACTTTAAAACTGGGTGTTACACTACTTTTGCTATATTTAATATAAAAAGGGGGATGTTCCGTTAGGCTCTTAAAGGTCAGGGACTGATTACCTGGACCGTGTGGTCTTTGGGGCAGACGACCCCAATAGCATAACGACGTCAGTTTGTAACCGGCTGTGTATGCTTGAAGATGCAGCAATAAAGCCTAGAGTTAAAGTACGCCGCTCTTTAATTACGATCCGTTAACATAACAAACACTAAAGGCTGCTTTCCGCAGAGAATGTGATTAGCATATGAAATCAAAGGCACTATTAAAAATAACTCCTTACGATTTGGCAGGGCTTTTTAATAGAGCCTATTCGAGAGTTGCAACAATGGCTATTGAAATTTCGGGTTTTGAGAAACCCGGAATATATCCGATAAAACCTAGTATATTTAGGGATGACGATTTTTTTGGTAGCAGATACCTTCAACATCGCAAACACTACGAATCCATGGTAATTACAGAAAATGATGCCGACACTTCTATTGATGATTCCGTCAATACCGGCCACTCAACATCAGGTATAGAAACAGACTTAAATGCAGGTCCGTCAACTTCCAGACAGCTTAACCCATTTTTCCAAGATAATTCGCCTCATCCTTCCACCACCACTGTGCTAAAACCGACTATTAGTATATCTGCGGTATCATTTTACAATTTATTACCAGTTCCATCTGCCAGCACTACTAAAAATTCAGCTAGTCGCGTTAAACAACATTCACAGATATTACCAGTCCTTTGAAGGAGCAGTTGGAACAGGAAAGAAAAAAGAAGACGAAAGAAGAAAAAGGAAAGAGACGAAACGTACATTAAAAAAGAAAAAAGGTTTCACGAAAAACTTAAAGAAATAAGCGACTCAGAAGATGAAGATATAGACCAAAGAAATCTGTGTCAAGATGATGACTTAGATGATATAGAAAATGGAGACAATGATGAGTTATGTTTTATTTGCGATGAATATGGAAAAGGAGGTGAGCTTTGATATCGATGTACGATGTATGGCCAGTGGGTTCATGAATTATGCAATACGTGGGACACTCCTGAAAGTACAAATGCGATATTTGTATAAGAAAGTAGGTCTCTTATTGTTCCCTTCGTTTTTTATTCTTTTTCGGTTTGTGTTTAATTTTCATGTTTTTTTAATAAGATCTTAAAACCATGATCTAGTGGATGAATCAGGCTATCTCCTACTCTATTTACTTTTAACAAACGGCTATGATTTTATGAATTATACGTAATCTAGCTTAAGTGACCGCCATTCCCCCATTCTCCCCTAAAATTTCTTCTCCAGCTGCTTGTACCCATTTAAAGAGGAAAAATACCAATTTATTCAAACCAAATTTCTTATCTGGGGTCATATAAAAAACAGGGTAAGGTTAGAACAATAAGTGCTGTACAAACTACAAAAATGTTACAGAAATCAAATCTTTCATAGGGTTAGTAACATATTATGCTCGCTTGAGTCCAAATTTGGTGAATATTCTTTCGCCATTCAACCTCTTGCAAAAAAATTACATTTTAAATGAATAGTTGGGTGTCAAACATCAGCAATAAAAAAGGAAATTTCATCAGATCTCATTCGTGTTCTTTTTGATCGTTCAAGACCAATGGTTCTTGTAACTGGCACATCAAGCTATAGACTTGGTGCTATTCTCTGACATACTTATCCCGATCGATCTGATAAGCAAATTGCATTTGTTTCTCCAACCCTGACTAAAAGTGAAAAAATATTTACAAATAGATATAGAGACACTATATATCTACTACATGTTCATTAAAAAAGTTCATAAGGGGCGGCTGTGAAAATTCAAACGCATGAATAATATATTGATACTGTAAACCTAATCTGATAACCTCGAATTTAACATAGAACATATTATTCATACGTTTGAATTTCCACAGCCACCCCTTATGGACTTCTTTAATGAACATGTATACAGTGTGTCTCAGTGACTAGCAGGCATGGCAAAATTAACATTGGGAAATTATGTAAAAATCAACAATTGCTGTGTCTGTATCTAAAAATGTGATTGTCACAAATAAAACAGCAGGTAGTTGAATTAATCGAATTTATTGTTCATTGAAATGTTAAACAGTGTTTAACATGATCGCGTCTTCGAATGTTAAGATACATTTAACATGCTTCCACTCGAAGGGACAGTTTATTACAGCTTTTCCCATTTTACCACGTGCATCCTTCAAATCACTAACAGTTTTATTAATCAACTGTAGTTGATCCACCAGCTGCACTTGCGACTGTTCCAGAGTGGTTATTGCAGTAGGAATGAAACCAAAGTTTGCCTTGATGAATGAGAGTTTTGCCACAATTTCAACATCTAACACTTCTTGTGCTATTTTAATTTAAGCTGCTGCAGTGCTGTCGAACGAATCGATGACCTTTTTACCGACTTTTAACTTTTCACAGTAGTAATTGCAGGCTTCAATCCAGGTACCCCATCTTGTTAAAACCGGGGATGCAGGGAGTGGAATATCTGGAGCTTCGGTTTTGAACGCCGTACCTCGTAAAGGACCTTTTAAAAACACTTTTTACACAGCCAATAAATTTGTCAATTTCTGGAAATTGACCGCGAACTTCCTCAGCGACTCTATGTAAAGTAGGGGCCAAACACGTTAAATGCAGCATCTTGGAGTAGAGAGCCCGCAGAGAGTTAGCAGCCTTGACCATGTAGGGTGCAGCGTCCGTTAGTAACAGTAGCACTTTATCGTGCTGAATTCCACCAGGCCACAACGCTCTCATCGAATTATCAAAGAATTTGCTTATTGTAGAATAGTTAACTTTCTCCAAATGCTCACAATTAAGTAAAAACTGTTCACCAGGGCCGTCCTCTTCCAGAGTTCCAACGATGATATTTGCTACATACCGTCTTAGAGAATCTGTAGTCTCATCCATGGATACCCACAGGTTTTTTTCTCCAACTCGTTTCCTTATTTCGACCAGCGTCTTGTCGTAACAACGAGAAACATAGTTTTTTCTCAGTGTTGAAGGATCTGCTATTGATTTTCCGGTGTGCCTTTCTAAGAAATTCCGCAGCTTAGGATGGCTCAGCTTATTCAACGGGATGTCCGCCGAAAGAAACACCATACAGAGCTCTTCAAAAAAAGGATTGGAAGATGACACGGTTTCGCTAAGAAGCTGTTGTTGTAGTACCTTTTGGTCGTTCAGTCGCTGTAAACTTCGTTTATGTTTTTCTCGATTGACATGTCGCTCCACTCTAAACTTTCTTTCGGCAGCTACCCTCACATCGCACAACTTGCAGAATAAAATGTTGTCATCAGTGGAAAAGTCCTTTTCTCCATATTGAGAAACAAACCGTTTTAATTTAACGGACGCGCTCTCTTTAACTCTAGGCATCGTGTTTACTACGCAACAAAAGGAAAGATCACACTACACCTTAAGAACTTAACTGAAGAACAAAATACACCCGTCTGTTGATAAGAACGTGAAGAAACTGAATAAGACTGCAAAATTATTTTAAGAAGCAATTAGGTAAGTTAAGGCCGGAATATCATTGTAGGTTCATTCCGACCCACTGCAGGCCAGTCTTAGAAAACAGCTGTGTAAGTTACTGACTCACTGACTACATTCCAAAGAAATTTAATCCCTTAATGGGCATTCTTTTGTGGATGACTTAAGCACGTTCCCAGAAAACTTTAACTTTGCATTCAGCTAGCAATAGAGGTTTTAGGCTTCATTTCTAAACAGGTAAAAATACCGTAACAACCGGAACTACCGAGAATAGAAAAATATTGCATTTTGTTCTAGACTGCATGAAAAATAAAACTTTAACAAAAGTGTATAAGCTCGCCAAGAAAAATATCGCAATATAAAAAAAATTAGCGCTATTCCCCAAAAATTCGAAGAAAAACACAAAAACCCCAAAAAATGCTAGAAATACCATAAAAATTAGCAAAAAATGCCCCATTCCTCAAAAATGGCAAAAAAATTTTTAAAAAATGCACCAAGTTGTTCTCATTTGATTCAATTTATCCTGAAACACGTTTATATATAACTGAGCAATGTCTCAGACTTTCAGAAAAAAAGATACAAACTCATCAACATCATAGCCGTAGTAATTACCTTGCATAAGTAATATTCAGTATAAATGCATAAGTATTTAGAATTTACGCCACGCAAAAATAAAATAGAAAGTAAGGTTAAGGTTTGGTATTCGTGGGTAAACAAACGTAAACCATTTATTATTTTCTAATACAGTTTTTGTACAAACAAATTTGGATGATTTCCAGTAATACATACAACATAAAGCTTAAGAGTTTGTATTTTGTAATGAAATAACGAAGAGAAACACAACAGATAAGCACTAAAAATTCAATAACACTAACAGGTACTAATTAATTAAATGTTCAAACGTATTTCTATTGACTAGTAGACAGTGACTTAATCTGTCATAAAAATTACTACCTACGTAGATTTCATAATGTTTGAGGGTTTATGCTAAAACATGCCTCCCTAATAGAGTCCTTTAGAGATTCTAAATTTGCATGCCTTCGTGAAGTGTAAAGTTTTGATGTTAGGAAGCCCCATAAGAAAAAATCATTGGGTGGCAAATCTGGAGACCTTGGATCCCAGTTAATAGGGCCACCACGACCGTTCCATCTGTTAGGGATATTTGGTTTAGGTAGTTTCGCACTTCTCTTGAATAGTGAGCAGGAGCTCCATCGTTCTGATACCATACTGTGTTGATATTTTCAACTACTGCAGTAATAGCAGGGACTATTTGATTTTGAAGCATATCTAAATAAATTCTGCTATTCAGGGTACAATCGATAAAGAGCGGACCAATCAAATTATCGCCCAATATTCCAACCCATACATTGACTTTGGCGATTCTATCACGCTAAAACGACTCTATATTTTGTTTCAGACCTGAACTTAGCAGAGAACAATGCAGTGAAGCTGGCAACACACTTTTGTGCAAGATTGCCATGAGGTAAACTGCAACTTTGTTCCGATATAAGCGCGAGGTTACGACACGACATCGATTAGCGAATTGACTAGCGCGTAAAATGACTCATATCAGAAAAGAATTATACAGGTCCGCTGCCCCAATCCGAAATAAAACGGGTTAACGGCTTCATTCACGGAGATGGGGGGGGGGGGCGGTCCATTACGAGACTAATCACGGAAACGGCATATTAAAAGAAAAGCAGATGTTAGATGACGTTTAAACCAGATACACTTGACTCATCTATATATATAGATATAAATCAATCGCCGTGTGTTAGTAACGCAAAAACCCTAGAACGACTTGACCGATTTAGATGTTTTTTTTGTTTTATTCGTCTTACTCCCGAGGTAGTTTAGCAAAAAAGAAAATTCGGAAAAGCCGAAAAATAGGAAAATATCGAAAGTGTGTTTTTCTATACAATGTACGACTTTCTATTTGCAGTCATACTTTTATGATTCTGTGCTTAATGGTTTGAAGGGTTTTCTCCATCATGTCATAATCCAAAACAACGTTTGCCGGGTCAGCTAGTAAACAATAAAACTTGACACTAACCAATTAAATGTGGCTCAAAGGCGGTAATTATGTTATTCGCAACTACGTTAGGCCAAGTATATAGTAGGTATTTTAACATTACTAGCAGGGTTTTACTGGTGAATAGAAGGATATGACTGGCTCGCCTGCGGCTCGTCAGTCATCTTCTTGAGCCAGTAAAACCTGTTACCTTGCGTGTATTGTTGAATATTTTATTTGTTCCTCACTTGTAAATAACTAGAAGTTTACCATTTATTCAAAATGTCAAATTGACAAGCAACTAAATTCATCAATATGACACATACTAGAAAAGGCAACTCTGGCTTTGCCCGCTATCATTTATCTATGAGCACGCTTGTAAAACTGACAGTTAACTTGTAAAGATTTTACAAGTTAGTAACTTGTTAAAATAAACTTTCTTGATTAATACAGTCACTTGATAAATTGATGTTTACAAGTGAGGAACAAATAAAACATCAAAACCGACGGTTGTTTCCAAGCAAACTGCGCCTAAGACGCTTGAAGAAACGGCGAAGCAGCTAATGAGTGCCGTCGACGAAGCGGTCGGGACAACTTTACATCCCCAAAGAGCGTAGCATAAAGTCTGTAACAACATGGCAAGAATTCGAGAAGATAAACAAAACTTCAGTATGCCAAATTAGCCCCAACAGATTCGTCAACACTCACATGCAGTTCATTTATTCGCGACCATAACGCGGTCTGATTCAAAACACGAGGAAAGACACCTTGGGAATGCGGTATTGCGTAAACGATATACACCTATAGTTTCATCGCGATACTACGCAAAAACCATTAATTACAACACCCCAACGAAAGAACTGCACGAAAAACCACTTGTTGCCTTGTTCAAAACCACAGTTATAATAAACAAAACAGATTATAATAATAAAATGTTGAACCTATTAAATGACAAAAATACATATAGCAAAGTTGATAAGGATCCAACAAATAAAATTCAAAACTTTAACAACAAAATTTTCAAAAATTGGAATGACAACAAATACATATGTGATAATACCTATAAAAAACTAATAACACATGATGGACTCATACCAAAAATTTATGGCTTACCTAAATTACACAAAAAAGACTTTCCTTTACGACCTATTGTCGCATCTTATATGAGCCCATTATATAAACTTTCAAAACATTTATCGAATATATTGATTAATATCACTCAAAAAAACCAACATAGTGTAAAAGATTCTTGGACTTTTAAAAAATTTATTGATAATGTTTCACTTACTAAAAATCAAGTTTTATTCTCTTTGGATGTTGTCTCACTTTATACTAATATTCCTATAAATTTAGCCATTGATACTATTGAACAATATTGGTCTCAAATAGAAAAATATACAAATATTCCTAAACTAGAATTTATTAAAGCTGTTGAATACATATTGAATTCTACTTTTTTCTCTTTCAATAATCAAATATATAAACAGAATTTTGGTGTTGCTATGGGACAACCCCTTTCAAGCACAATAGCCGATTTAGTTATGCAAAGAATTGAATCTGAAATTTTAAATAATTTGAGTGATATTGGTTTTTATAAACGGTATGTCGATGATATTATAATTGGTACTAATATAAACAACGTAAAAAAATTGTTTCAAACTTTTAATGACTATCATCCAAGACTACAATTCACAATTGAATATGAACAAAATAAATCTATAAATTTTCTTGATTTAACACTTATAAGAACAGATTCTGGTATAATTGAAACTAACTGGTTTAGAAAAGACATTAAAACTGACAGATATTTACATTTTGCTTCTCAAACAACAATTAAATACAAAATTAGTGTTATTAACAGTCTAATAGATCGTGCAATTTTACTTTCTTCCGAAAAATACCATAATGAAAATATAACAAAAATTAAAAATATATTAATAAATAACGGTTACCCCATAGACTTCATAAATTCAAAAATTAAAATTAGAATTAATAAACTAAATTTCAAAAACACAAATAACAAAAATGATTCTTTTGACTTATACCCTAATTGTTTAGGAAAAACTTTTAATAACGATCAATATATAGAAAATTCATATTACATATCACTTCCTTACATACCTAAATTGTCACAACAATTAAGTAAACTTTTGAAAACTTATAATTTTAATGTTTCTTTCAAAAATAATAATACTATTGGTAAACTTTTCTTTAATAATTTAAAAGATAAACCTGAAATTCAATCAGAATCTAATATTGTCTATCAAATCAATTGTAGTGATTGTGATGCCAGTTATATTGGTCAAACCAAACAGTACCTCAAAAAAAGGATTTCACAACATGCAACTTCAATAAAAAAGAAAACATTAACTCCAAATAAACCCAATACTGCCTTATCAGACCACGCTGTTGATAATTACCACAATTTCAATTTTAACTCCCCAAAAATATTACAAAGGGAATCAAACCTTAGTAAACGAATTTTTTATGAAATGATTGCAATAAAACAAAATTCTAACTCAATTAACTATAAAACTGACATTGAAAACCTACACTCAATTTATTTTAATCTTATCTAAATAATTATATTATCTTTCCAGACTGATAATTAAACTTGTTTTTGTCACTTTTTTCTGTTTACCATAACATATATAATTAACATGATCATTTTAAAAAATAGAAATTTTGTGCGTTTTCAATTCTTTTTATGCTTTTCTCTTAAATTATTTTTATCAAATTAATTTATTAAAGGATTTTTGCTTTGATATTTTTATATTAATTCCTTGATGTCTTTTTCATTATTATTTATCAAATTTTATTTTGGCCCACTTTTGGAAATATTTTCATATTTAACTTTTTGATTCAACGGGATTTCCCATCTAACTTCACATCAGACTTATATATTAATCTGTGGTGACAGCTATTAAAAATTTTCAGAATTTTGAATTAGCCAAAAAATGCTCTATTTAAACATTTAGAAGGGGAGTGTTTAATTCCTCCCCTCATAATAATTTTTGTTATGTATTGTTTAGTGTTTTTATTATATTATTAACTTTTCAAACAATCCAAGGTAAGATTTTTTATCAAAACATTGCTTGGTATTCTAACCCGTTTTCTCTCATTTTAGGAAGTTTATAATGTATCTACATTAATTGTATCAACTGTAATCTGAAGAAGTTTGCTAATATGCAAATGAAACGTTATTCTCAACAAATAAAGCTACTCGGTTTTGTTTGATTTTTCGCTTTTTATTGGCTGATAAAAATGTTTTCCTAACCAAACTATTTCGTATTATTAATATTCAGCCGTTATAAATTTGTTTACATATAATAATAATGTAATTTTAAATGCATATTGCATGAGAATCGAATCAGCTACACACGTGAAATTCAAAACGTGTGTGTTCGTGGGTCCCGGGTGGTGTAGCTTGAACAAGCGTCTACGTTCGATCAGCAGAGTTAAGCAACGCTCTCTCTGGTCAGAACTTGGATGAGAGTTCCACGGCTGCTTCTCTTGACGCCTCGTGGTACGGCTACCACGGAAATAGTTGGTCCTGGATGTCATAACAACATCATGACAGTCGTTAGTGGGGTTGGAAGTCCCCATAAATGCACAGCGACGCCTATAATCAGCCTAACGGCTATTGGCTAAGTGAGATATAAATATAAATCTCTGCCGTACACGTACAGCGTCAGCTTTGAGGTTATGTGTCTTATATAGAGAAACATTCTTCATAGCAGTGAGAGTGTGCTTTGGCCTATGATGGCCCCTAAAGGGTATTCCTATGGTAGCCCGAGGGCCATCATTGGAACCTGTTAGCGGTTCATGGATATTCATAGTTTGACTTTGTTTTAGAATAAAAAGAAAGAAAGGCAGCGATGGAAGGAAGAGGATATGGCTTCCGCAATAGACGCCTTACAAAGTAAAACAATGGGTTATACGACGGCTGGGAAAACGTTTAATGTCCCTAGAACTACACTACGTAGAAGATTCAGTAAAAATCAGGGTAGTAAGAAGAGGTACCTAGGTGGTTATAAGCCTACATTTAATACTGACACTGAAGCAGAAATTGCGATGCATATTGTTAATTTAGAAACGAGATTCTTTGGACTCACCAGTGAAGAATTGAGAACACTTGTTTTCCAGATAGCGGAAAAACACAAAATACATCATCAATTCAATAGAGAAAAAGGTATGGCCGGTAGAAAATGGTTAAGGGGTTTCCTTGCAAGAAAACGAACAAAATCGATTAGAACTCCTGAATACACATCTCTGGCAAGAGCTCAAGCATTTAATAAAGAAAATATTAAATAATTTTTTCTTTCTCTGCAAAAAGTTCTGAATAAATATGATTTTCCTCCTGAGAAGATATTCAATGTAGATGAGACTGGTATGAGCACAGTCCCAACCAAGGCTCAAAAAATCCTCGCAACAAAAGGCAGCAAACAAATTGGAGTCGCCAGTAGTGCCGAACGTGGATAACATTATACTGCCGTATGTTGTATGAATGCAATAGGAACATTTGTTCCTCCTGCATTTATCTTCCCACGCAAACGATTTAAGGCTGAGTTGATGGATGATGCACCGATAAGCAGTGTTGCATTTTGCCAAGAAAATGGGTGGATGAACACTGAAACTTTTCTGAAGTGGTTGAGTCACTTTGTCCAACATGTTAGATCTTCGAATCAAAATAAAGTTCTTTTAATTCTTGATGGGCATAGTAGCCTCAAGGGGTTGGAAGTACTAGAGTATGCAAAAAATAACGGGATTATTTTATTTTGCCTCCCTGCACACTGTTTACATCGAGTACAACCACTTGACATGGGATTTTTTGCACCACTCCAAACTTACTACAACCAGGAAATCCAAAAATGGCTCAAACAAAACCCAGGCCGAACAGTCACCCACTTTCAAGTCACAAAACTTTTCAAACATGCTTACTTGAAGGCCGCTACAGCCTCCAATGTAATAAGCTCTTATAAAAAAACCGGAATCGCTCTTCTCGATCCAGATGTTTTTGAGGATTGGGAGTTTGCTCCTGCATCAACAACTGACCAGGAGCCACTCGAACCTGCAATTGAAAATGTGATTGAAGAAAACCACGAAAGTGATGTGCCAAAAGAAAATCAGAATGATGGTAACATTCACAAGAAAATTAATCCCGAGACCTCTCATGAAATCGAAATTGATGAGAACGAAGCAAATAAGACATTCACAAATATAAGCCTGGAGCAAATTGAAGTTATCTCCTCTTCCTCAAGCACCAAAAAGAAATACACAAAGAAAAAGAAAGCGTGGAAAAACAGGTGTTATCAACGCCACTCCAGATTTAGAAGAACTTAAAGAAAAGAAAAAAGAAGCATTGGAGAAATACCGAAGAAAAGCAGCAGGAGCAGCTAAAAGAAAAATTAATAAACAAATGGAAGAGAACAGTGACAAAGAAAGTATTGCACAACATTTTAGTGACGAATCAGATAGTGCTTGTTTGTACTGCAATGAAATTTATTCTCGGTCTCGTCCTAAAGAAACATGGATAAGGTGTCAAGCATGCACAAGCTGGTGTCACACCGAATGTGCTGGTGTTCCAAGATCCATCAAAATGTTTGTTTGCGACGTGTGCAAGTAGTGCCCACATTAGAATTTTTTTTTATATTTTTTTATGTATTTCTTTTTATATTTTTTATTAAAAAATAAGTTTATTTGAGGTAGTACTAGTTTCTGTTAATAAGAAAATGCTTCTTCCTTTATATATTTGAGTGCATTTATTAAGAAATTCTATAGTTTTATAGGAGATTGTGTGCCTATGGACTTTTCTAAAAAAAATTAATTTTTGCAAAAATTGAAGATGAAAATTCTAATCTTTGGTTATTAAAAGAGGCCCATGACTGCTTGCCTTTAAGGCAAAACCTATTCTGAAATCTTAACTGGTTTCAGAATTACAGCAAACTTAAGTTAGGGGGGCCGTCACAGATCACCTTCCCCTATGTAAACCCCCTACGACGCCATATAGACAATAATTGCATATAGTTTAGTTATTTAGTGTACCTGCACATGTTAAAATTCAATATAATTAGATTGAACTAGCCCTTACTTTTATTTTATGGTTTTTGCATGCGACCCCCATTTGTGTTATTTCTGTAAATAATCGTAACGACTGAGGGATTCATCTTAAGGTAAATCCGTGAAGGCAGGAAGCTGTTGCACACAAGCGTTGTTAGCAGAGTTGAACCACGACCTTCCCGGCGAGCTAAGCTGGAAAACGTTTGTTACATAAACACCGTAACGTCCTTGATATCTTACAATTATCAAACTAAGGCTGCGGCCTGCTTTTGAGTCGTAAATTCCGTTTTATATGCAACAAACCAATACATGTTGTACCAAAAACATTTAATACGGCCTATTATTTTGATATACTTGAATTTTTGAGCCCGTGCGTGCACGTCATCAATCCGCCTTTTAGTAAGGTTTTCAGTACCAACATTTGAAAAATATAAAACTACTCTTTTTTTCAATAAAATAATGATTAATATTGCTTTTGCTAATAATATAGCTTCATATATTGCTATAGCCGTACATTTTTTGTTTTAATATTTCATAATTTCCATGAACAATAGTAAAAACTATAATACGTCGGGGTACTTTGTGTTTTCAAGTTCTGCTCAGGGAATTAACACGTACGCATGTCGCTTTTTAAAACGACTTATTTGTTATAGTGGTTTTGACAGGTGTTGACAGTGACATATAGTTTAGTTTTGCATTTTAAAAATCCGTTGTTTTCAAAACGAACATTGCGAACAAGTTATACTGTCGTTTTTCCACTGCTACAAATTACTTACTTTGGGGAAGAGTTTAGTTGCTGGAAACGTATGGGGAACTCGAAGCTAAAATGTCAACCGCCTTGCCCAGAAAGTCAAAAGAGCTTGTTGCCGCTTTGATAAGCTATTTTGAACGAGAAAGAGACAACGATGGTGCACTTATACCGCTAACTGCTGTGAGAGAAGTAAGTAATTTACATCTGTAATATAATAATTCGTAATATAATGACCAACTTTCTAATGGTTTGGTGTTACAGAGAGTTGCCAATGCTTTAAATTTAAGCATACGAACAGTCTGTTCTATTTCACAGACCTGCAAATCTGTATGCTGTATACACCATGGTTCAAAATAGTAAGTTGATACACCTATCATCATAAAGGACAAAATAGCCGAAAAACGCCGCCTCAGGCAACGATGGCAACTTACCAGATCGGACCTCGACAAACGAGAGTATAATAGGGCCAGCAAACATCTAAAAAAACTTCTTAGTCAACATTAAAATCAAGGAATACAGAACTACTTTGAAAATCTCAGTGCAAACGAACAGACTACTCGCTTTGGAAAGCAACGCGAAAAATAAAAAAACAACCCCACGCGTAGCTCCTATCCAACAGGAAGACGGTAGCTGGGCTCGCAGCAACAAAGGAAAGGCCGATGCCTTTGCTGAATATCTCACCAAAGTGTTTACACCCTTCCGTTGTCAACTCCCGAACGAAGATGCCACAGATCAACACAAAGAAATCTCCAGGATATGACCTGATAGCTGGGACAATTATCAAACAATTACCAACTAAAGCTATACAAGCCCTTACACATCTGTATAATTCTATCCTCAGAATCCGGCACTTCCCAAGTCAATGGAAAACAACGCAAATAATCATAATTATGAAACCTGGTAAACCACCAACAGAAATTACATCATACAGGCCCATAACATGTAAATCCATGTTTAGCCTGAAGAAGTGTCTAGATATTAAAGAATGAAACGTTGCAAATATCTGTCCTATTGTTTAATACCATACTAATGTTGTATTTTTAACTCATTGTTTTTCTTAACTACTTGCGTTTATTGTTTTCCACTCTCTAAACTTGTGTCTGTATTAAGTTACATTTATGATCTGCTTTATTGGATTTGTGTTGTCTATAAAATTTAATGTTTTGGTTATTTTAAAATGATACTGAAATGATTTATTTGATTTAGTTGTTAAAATCCTGCGCAATTCCAATTATTATTCTTTGTAAAAATATGTAAGTTATTTTACTATTATAGTCAATTTATTCGTTATTTCATGTGGTACTCGATACAATGTTTTTACTAAAATAAATCGCAAAATTGTATTTTTAATTGATTTTAAGTTGGGTCCGAAAAATTACATAAATACCTGCAGAGTACCTGTTATAAGTAGCCTCAACAGGTAAATAACATATACAGCGAGCAAGCAAAGTATCAGTTACAGGAAAATGCGCCTAATCGGTATACCTGAAGTGCGCCAATTCATTTCACACAAGCTACATCGTTCAAGTTTTCAAAGTGCTGATTTTCTGAGGTAGTTTGGTCACTTAATTTTACATTAATTGATAGCTGTCAACGCTTACAATATAAATGTTATGTAAATTAATATGATGTTGTCTTCAGTTTTCATGTTGTGGTTTTTTCTTTCATCTTTAAAATATTAATTTAATATATTCATTAAATTCTAACTGTTAAAGTTGTATTTTATCTACCTTTTATTTCACGTTAAAATGCAATTTTATCGTCTGCCAAGCTATGTGAAATTCGAAATTTGTAGGTTAAATTTTGCATCAGTCTGTGTCAAACAACGTACTTTTAGTGACTGTATAAGGATCATATAAACATACTAGGAGATGATGTCATCAATATGTTATGACGTGCACGCACGGGCTCAAAAATGCAGGTATATATTAAGAGCTCTGTGCAAGAGTTAGTCCAAGTGGCAAAACATTTAGCATAAATATTTTGTTATTTTGCCATCTTCTTGGAAGCTTTAGAATGCCTTCAGAATAAAAGGTTCTTGGTTGCATACGAGCCAGTTCTGCATTAAATTTTGGACTAAATCGTTGTCTTCAAATCCGATCTTGGAAACTTCTACACCAGTAAAGCACTTGGATTCTTGAAAGGGTATTTTTTCTAAACTGTTGACGAATGCTTGTCAAAATTTCAGTTGATTAAACATTTTCGTTACAAAGAAGTTTTATAATAGTGCGTTGCTTAAGAGAATTATGCACTCATTGCTGAGACATTATAGGAAGCAATAAACAAAAGAAAGTGTCAGTATTATGACATATCACAGACTTTCTGGATTGTATAGTGCAGTGCTGCATAATGACGTTTTGGTATTGTGTAAATTTTGCAGCCTCGAGAGCAAAAGTCTGGGTTATATTTGAACTATCCTTGTATGTAAGGATGGTTTTATTTAAACAAAAAGTTTGTTTGAATAGTAATTCTCTATATAAGATGTAAAATCTGTCAGTTGCACTAAATTATTCAAGAAAAAAATCTGCAAACCTCAGTAGGTTCGTAACAGACACCACTCCCATCAGTCTTCTTCAACATAAAACCAAAATCAGCAATGCTTACATTACAATATACCAAAAATAATTTCTACCTTATTTTATTCTACAAGTCTTCACATTGTGTCATTCTTGTCTGTTATTATTATTATCTCTGCAATTTGTGCAGGATTATTTGTCAGTGCATCTATTTACCAACACACAAATCGATGCGCTTGAAGAAAACTTTCCACATTGTATGATCTTCACAATAAGTCAATCAGGAGTGTCAATTTGGAATGCAGTTCACTTTTATTGAAATACATTTTAAAATGTTGTTTCTGCGAGTACGTTAATATTTAAATTATAAAATAAAATTCCCTTACAATAATATCAATACATAATTACACTTCGGGGTACTTAAATTGTTATTTTATTATACAAATGTCTAATTCGTAATGTTGTACATAAAAAGAACATATATAACTGTAAATATAAAAATATTAGGATGCAGCGCTATTTACAAAATTTTGTTAATGTTAAAAAATACTACCACATATTGTAATCGGCATCTTCTTGATCAAAAGTTATAAAGAAACCAAGCAATGTAAGATACACCACGACGTTTCCTGCAAGTGTAAGATAGCAGGCTCCCCAGGCTATAGTTGGAACTCTCGCAAGAACTATGGGAAGGGCAAACGAACTTACTACTAGCCCCATTGTAATAAATATTGCAGTCTCCATACAAGCGTTGCTAGATCCTTGGTGTTCTGTATATCGTCGTGCCATTAGTGTAGGAATAGGTGCTAGGACGTAAAAAAGCACCACAAAGAAGGGCCACCATAGTCTGCAACAAAAATAGATTTAAAAAATTTCACACTTGGTTTGAGCACGGTTTAAATAATAAAAATAGTAGATAAAAGAATGGGATACTATTTTCATCAAAATAGGCAAATACAGCCAAATATTCTTTAGTAAAAATGCACCTCTAAAAAGCTACACACCCAAAAACTTAAAATTCTATTTTGGCTGATCGTAGCAGGACGTAAAGAATCGTTACACACGGCACAGCAGAGAACAAATAGAGTATGCATCTCAAATTACTAATTACAATGGTGCCTAGAGTAGTATTTTAATAATAATTAATATAAGATCAGAGATACCAGTAATTCTGACAAAATTGACAGACCGTTAAGTTTGACATTTTCCGATGTACAGTGGTGTTCAAAAATCTGTTGTACAGCGACAGTTGTAAGTTTATTGGTGGTTGTGTTATTTCTTCACAAAGGCTCACACTGTATCATTAACTAGGTAGACCTGGATGTATACCTTCAAAATATTTGTATATGCAACACTTTTTTGAACTTTGTGTAATCCATTTATACCCACAAAGCACAAATCCTGTACAACACTTTTATGAACACGACTGTACTTGTGCTTGATAGTTTCTGATTTGTTCGTTTTTTTTCTTTTCACTTGTGGGCTTACAATATTTTCAATTACATATGCACAAATGGCATGCGTTTTGAATTCGTTGACGTTTCTGTTTGCATCATAACCTCAAGTTATTTAATGTCAGTTAAGTTTTAAAGTTATATGCAGGGTGTGTAAAAACTTGCGTACAAGCTCTCGGTAACTTTATTCCGTGGACACTAATAACGCGAAATTCTTATAACAAAAAAGCCACCAAATACTTCCTCAACTCATACGAATCCTTCCAAGTTCAAAATAAGCAACACGAAAAGGAAGCCGTTTTTGGAAAATTCGGTTACTTTATGCACAGATTAAGTAATAACGGCAACAATTTAGTATTGATCATCATTTAAAAAGTAAAAAAAAACTAGTTTTCATAATTTCAATTCACAGAATTCTTCCACGTTTTTGCTTGTATAAAAAAAATGTTTTATCTGGGGCTGGTAGCTCAGTAGTAAACATCCTGACTACTGATCTAAGGGTCGTAAGTTCAATTCCCGGTCCCGATGAATTTTTTAAAAATTAAAAAATGCGAATGAAAACCTCTACAGAATGCCATCATTCGGAAGTGATGTAAAGCCGTGTGTCCCATGTTACTACGATGTGTAGCATGTAAAAGATCCCTTGCTAGGGTTGGAACTCCTTAGTCTCGGCAAAATTCCAAGTAGGACTTTGACCATATGACCGTAGCAGTCGGTGTCTAAAGTACTTAGTACTCAACATGCTTAGACCTTGACCATAACAAACAAACAAAAATATGTTTGATAATATTGCAAATTAAAAATTACTATCACAACATAGAGTATTTTGATGTAGTGACAAATTACTCTGTCCTTTTGTCATAATATTTCTTTAGTGATTAAATATTTACTAATACATAAGCATGGAGTCTACTCAATCGAAATATGCTGATATGAATTTTGGGGTGTGCAAGGGAAACGCTAATGCTTGTCCTGCAGAATACTCTACAAGATTTCCAAATTGCTGTCAACCTCTAAAAACGTATTAAGAGAAACTGGATGAGTCATGCCGATGAGACAGGTTACAGGAAGAACATGAACTCAACGCCTTCCCAACCAAGACCAAACAATTCTAAACGCTGTCTCAGAGAATCGATGCTGCAGTACCAGAGGAATTGCAAAATTACTTCATACAGCTTGTTTATAAATCTCCGTTAGAGCATTACCTTTAGTCCAGTCACTATGTCATTTTTGCTTGAAAGTGAAGCGAGATTTGAAATTTGTTTTTTGGAGTATTGGTGAGGTCCAGCAAAGCTTAACTTCAAGTTGTCGACCTAAATTTCCTATGTGCCATTTACGCCATCTTGATAAATGAGTGCGTTAGATTTTTTTGTGATAAATCGGTTCCCGTTAACACTACCTGAAAATAATGTAGACACTTTAGAATTTTGAATGCTCTACAATTTATGTTCTATTACTTTTTCGCGTACGAGCGATATTTGTCGAGATATCGAACGCGAAGGGAGAGCGTGAAAGGGTCGATATTTTTTTTCGAGCTTCTGGGCTTGTGTCTCATTTCTCTTTCTAGCGAAAAAGTAGCCATTATCAAACTTGTAGAGGTTGAAAATAGCTTCAATTTGACCTATTATAAATTGATATGCAACTAAAATTCCGACTTGTAGAACGGGCCAAAGTTGTCACACCGGCGCTTAATTTTTATTTCATGTATCGTACTACTACATAAATGGCATAATAAACTTCATTGCATTATGAGAATCGTTATATTTCAAGTAGCCAGTACGTAAATTGTTATTTTTAACGTCGTTCTCGATAAAAGCGACAATGACGAGGATGCTGCAACACACAAGTAGCGTTAGCATGAACCGAGTTACTGCAACAAAAGCAAACTCACCAATTTTTTAAGATGGCGGAAACAGAGCCTGAGAAATCTTGGTCAACAACAATTATTATTCTAAATAGCTACAGTAATTTAAAACATTTTATACGGTCAACAATGTAATAGAATTTATCAATGAAGAAATGGAAGAGTTACATCGAAAAAAAAACTATAATAATTGGTGACTTTAATATAAATCTACTAAAGAATGAGAATGAGGTTAGAAATTACAAAAACATTATAGAAATGAACGGGTTCACATTGCAAAATAGTGTAGATGAAAATAGTGCAACCAGAGTAACTGAAAGTGATAAGACTGTAATTGATCATGTAATAACGAATAAAAGTATAGAATGTGGGACAAAACTGTTGGATACGCCAATTACTGATCATAAAATTTTGCTTGTAAATGTAAATAATATAAAGATCAGTAAGAAAAAATGGTTATTAAAATCCCGATTTAATACAGAAACCTTTCGAAATTATGTTGAGCAAGTTGTTCGTAATGAAAATATAAACAATTTTGAGACTTTAGTGGAGAGTCTAAGTGAAGCAAAAAAAAAGGTCACAAAATCAGATCAAAATAAAAGTAATTAATAACAATAACTGGATGAATATAGAAATGAAGGAGTTGATGAAGAGCAGAGATAAAATGTATGTAAGTTGGAGAAAAAACCCTGGAAATGAAGCATTAAAGGAACAGTTTGAGGAAATAAAAAGATTGGTAAACAAAAAGGCAAAAACACTAAAGAAAACTTATATTGAAAATGCTATAACCAAGAAGACTATACTAAGGAGATGCAACTTCCTATGACGGCTGTATATAAAAGCGGCCCTTATGTCGGGGATAGCCGTCGCGGCGCTGTCGACAGCGTGTACTGCCGTTCGAGAGTTAGAAGCGAGCTAAATTAACCTGTAATCGCGGTTAAAAGTCAGTTTACGGTTGTTAATCCAATGGAGTGTATTTCAAGTGTGTTATTAATTGTTAAAACATGGTCCGAATTTCCAGTTACACTCAGCAAATGTTTGACATTGACAGTTCACGAGTTTTGTGAATGAATAATTGTACACCACGGCCGCCTTACTTGTCAGCTTTTAGCGGTCCGCTTCGAAACGGGAGTTGCGTGTCCTTAGTATAGTGTTCTTGGCTATAACTAAAGCAGGGACAGATCCACGGAAAATATGTAATAATTTAAATCAAATCCTAAGGAAGAATAAGCAAGTTACAAAGAAACAAATTATGATAACAGAGAATGGAAAAGAAATAATAAACAAAAAAGAAATGGCAGACGTGTTCAATAACTACTTTGTAAATATAGGCAGCCAACACAATACAACTGCGAATGTGAATACAAATAGCCAAGAGATAAATACTGGCGAAACTATATTCTTAGGTCCATGTACAGAAAAAGAATTGAAAGGAGCAATAGGTGAAATAGCGGCCCACTCAGCGTCTGGCATGGATGGCTTAACTGTGAAGGACATTAAAGATGTTTTTGTAATACCTACTTGTTAAATATTTCTTTAAGGACTGTTTACTACTGCGTAAGCAACCTCTTTACGGCCCGGCCGTAAAAAGTGTCCGTATAGACCACGGCCTGCTAAACTGTGTGCCAAACGTCAAAGTGACGTTTGTCACACAAATCCAGCAGCAAGCAAGCCTTCAACTCCACATAAAAGAAGGCGCAAAAAACTGCTATAACTCCTGAACATACGCTAAAATAACTTGTTCATTCAGAATCTTAACGTCTTTAGGAATATCTTCATCATTTTCTACAGATGTCATAAGTTACGAGCTGGTTACAACTTAAAACTGCTTACAACCATACACGAAATTGGAAATAACTAACATTTATAAACAACAGTTGCAACGTTCTACGCACTCTCAATCATTCTAAAATGTCATTACACAAACCTAGCGTTTTGATGAAAATAAATTAGAAAAATATAGATATGACCGAATTGTATGTAGGTATTACAAAAACTATTGTACAATACACGTCCGTTAGGGCCTTACTGCCTCGCCAGTATTATTCGACTCGCTCATCAAGCTCGTCTCACAAATTCTCTGGCTCGGCAGTAAAGGCTATCCTAACGGACTTCTACTGTAAAATACTATTATGATATTATAAAGGATAGATTGATAATTATAATCAATAACTGTATTTCCTCGGGAAATTTTCCAAGTGTTTTGAAAAAAGCAAACGTGATCCCCATACACAAAGGAGGAAGTGAAGGAGAACTATCAAACTATCGACCTATTTCATTTTGAAGTGTATTTTCAAAAATAATGGAAAAAATACTGAAAAAGAAAGTATTGGACTATTTGAATAAGAAAGTTAAATTTGATAAACATCAATATGGCTTCCAGGCCAAAAGTAGTACGCAAAGTGCCGTGGTAGATTACCTAAAACATGTAAATAACGAAATGGAAAATAAAAAAATTGTAATTGCAGTTTATACTGATTTGTAAAAGGCGTTTGATATGGTTAACCATGGTATTTTACTTCATAAATTGGAAAGGATGGGATTTAGAGGCTTAGCTTATGAAATGATGAAATCGTATCTAACTGACAGAATGCAATGTACAGAAATAGATGGAGTCCGAAGTAATCAAGTACAGGTGAAGACAGGAGTACCGCAAGGATCTGTACTAGGACCGATCCTATATTTACTATACGTACAAAGTCTGATGCAAGTGAAATTGAAGGTCGCTACTTTATGTTTGCAGATGACACTGTGTTAGTTAGTATATAGTGAAGTTAGCAGCAACCAGTTAGAGGGAGAAGTAAATGAAGATCTTAAGAAATATACAGCATGGCTACAACAAAATAAGTTAAAGTAAAATATTAAAAAGACGGTATACATGTAGTTTAATCGGAAAAATCTAAAAACAGATATTCCTGTAATAAAAGTAGAAATCGAATCATTGAAGCTTGTAGACAGTTATTAATATCTGGGATTAGTAATTGACAGCAACTTAAATTGGGATGCACATATAGAACATGCGAGAAAAAAAATTGTTCCATTTGTTGGAGCAGTAAGAAGGTGTGCAGAAAATCTGAACAGGAAAACAAGAAGAATGCTGTATAATGCATATATTGAAACTCATCTGAGATATCTTTTAATTGCGTGGGGTAATGCTGTTCCAACAACATTAAAAAACTACAAGTGGTTCAAAATAAAGCAGTGAGAGTGATATTTAATAGCCCCTATGAACATCATACTGAAGAAATCTATAAAACAAATGAATTGACAAATTTAACGACTTGACTAAAAATCGAACAATGCAAGTTAATTTATAAAGTACAGTGTGGTTTAATGAAAACTGAATTTGAATTGAAGAGAGTGGAAGAAGGTCATGAATATAGTACCCGCATCAGGAGAAAATATCAACTAGCACGACCGCGAACGAACCTGGGAATATGCGAAAGTTTTTATAGTGCCATAAAAACATTTAACCAATTACCAGACTCTATTGTTAATTTAAATAACTATTATAGTTTTATCAATCAATTAAGAGTTTATTTTGCATCAAGTAATATCTGCAATTAATTTATTATACAGGGTGTAAAAAAAGTCTGGAATATAGCAAATATTTCAAAAAAAAAAAAAAAACTATTTCCAGTAGTCAGTAACATCTACATGGAAGACTTTGAACAACGAGCTATATCTCAATATGAGAACAAGCCTAGTCTGTGGCTGTGACACGTTCGTAATATGGCCCCATGGAAGAGAGACGCTGGACGACTTCCTGGAACATCTCAATAATCAAGCCCGATCAATTAAGTTCACGATGGGAATGGAATCGGAGGACAAACTCCCATTTCTAGACGTACTAGTCCAGAAGAATGGTGACACTGTAAAAACAAAGGTATTATCGAAAACCAACCCATACGGGGAGATACCTAAACTACGATTCTAACCACCACAATAGTGTCAAACGTGGCATTGCGAGATGCCTATATAGCCGGGCCAAGACCATATGCTCGGAAGAAGACCTTAAACGAGAAATTGAGATAATTACAGATATGCTGCAAGCGAATGGCTACCCAAAAAGAACTCTTAACCTGACATTAAAAGAGCTGAACAGAAATACAACACAGGCAGAGGATGAAAAAACGGAACCGACCATCACGGCCGTAATACCATACATCCGAGGAGTTCAGACAAACTGAGAAGAATCAGAAACAGATTCAACATAAGAACTGCCTTCAAGTCCACAACAACTCTGAGAGGCATGACGCATACCAAGCCTCAGAACGAAGATCAGAGTTCAAAGAACTGTATCTACAGCGTACCGTGCGAGTGTGGAAGACAATACATAGGGGAAACACAACGACCCCTACGAGTGAGATTATCGGCGAAACCATCAAATCCAAGATCGCAGAACACGTCTGAAACAAAGACCACCACATACAATGGGATAACGCATCAATTGTAGCTAAAGAGGAAAATAGGTTCCGTAGGAAGCTGAAAGAAGCTACATACATAGCGCTGGCAGAAGAACCAATTAGCCAGGCTAGCACAGACATAAAGCCCATTTGGATACCACTACTGCGCAGAGAATTGCAAAAATAGTCTACTGCGCATAGGCTACTGCGCATATAGCGGTAACATATATATAAGTTTATAACTAAAATATATGGCCGCGCTGGTGGCCTAGTGGTAAGAGTGTCAGACTCGTAATCATAAGTGATCAGTGGTCCCGGGTTCAAACCCCGGGGTAGGCACGAGTGTACGTGAAAAAGACGTACAAAAATCAGTCCTTCTCAAGACTAACCAGGAGTTCATTCACCTGAGGACGGGAGCAGACCAAAAACTCCCGAAACGTCGTGTGGTAAACACCCGAAACAGTGGAAAAAGTCCCATACAACATCTCATAATAGACCACTGTCAAAAATGACATCATTCAGAGAAAAACATTTGTAGCCCGTACAAACAACGGGCAACTTGCTAGTAACATAATATACTATTAAGCAAATATGGACCTCAATAATAATATTAGAAAGTTACACTCTACTATTATGGAAAAAAGATGCTGTAGCAAAATACTACTAGCTTTTTTTAATGTCATAGTATATTATGTTTTTAGGAGCAAAAGTTATACTTATTGTGGCATGGCTGGACGGTACAGCCAACCCACATAACGATACTTTTGCTCCGAATAACATAGTATTTTTTCTTCAAACGTTTATAACAAATTATTTACAACATTGTGAACAAAATTCGAAAAAAATTACTTTATCTTGTCAGCAAACCGCTGACAAGCGGCAGATAAAGTGTTTAGATGCCAATGCAATGAAGTAACAGTTTAGCATCATCAATCAAGCAGTATAACGTCACATTTTACTGATGTTTAAAAAAAAATCATATTATTTTTGACAAGTACTATTTCATAAACTATAACTTTTATTAGTAACTTTTGTTTTGCTAGAGTTGAAGTATCACCGTCTGCAAAAGTATCTGGGACAGTATGTTACCCTTTATAAACACGGCAACAGATTTATTTAATATCAAAGCAACCTTGTCATTAGACTGCCAGTGTCAGTCAGTTGACAGTGGCATTCTATATTTTGCATAAGCCAAGTTCATACAGCTTTAAAAAACCCTAAAATCACCCATAAGACTTGTCCCGGATACTTTTGCATACAATGGTAAATTCCAGAAAAGAAATTAAATTTGAAAGTATACTCTGGAAATTTTTATAAATTTTGACAATGACAGTTGCGTTAGTTTAGTGAACAGAAAATAAAAGAAAAATAGCTATTAACATATCTAGAAATGTTATGAGTATCATAACTGCTGCAGATGTTTTGAAATCTAAGCTAATAGAGTAAGACATCTAAGGCTGTTATGATTCATAACATCCCCGGTTTGTTCAATAATTTATCGGTTGCAGTATGGTAATGGTTGCCATGTATGATAAAGGAATATTACTGTACAGATACAGTTGTTTCAGTATGGTAATGGTTGTCATTTGTCATATACGGTAAAAAAGTACCTATTACCGTACAGATACAGTTATGACTTAGTTACCAGCCTACTTTTGTATACGTAAACAAAGGTTTAATATCCTGAAAGCGATAAAATATTTAACCAAAAGTTACAATACTAAAAAACTGAACCTCAAAATGTATTTAAACGAAGAACTATACTTACTTATACTGTGGTAGCGCACAAGCCAGAATCACAAATGTCATTCCAATTGATCCCGCAAATGCAAGACTAACTAACCTAAAATAAAAGAATAAAATTAGTTGTTATACCCATAAGCGCAGGCGTACTGATTTGAAAAAATGTGAGGACCAATCAAAAATTATTTGTTCAGTTTGCACGGCATGTTGATAAAGATTTGTGTGCGTAATTCGTTGATGTACTTAGGTAAATAAAAAGAACATTTTAATTTTTATAAAAATATAGAGTCCTGCAATTAATTGACATCTTTTGCATATGCAGAAAACTGAACAAACAGCCCGAGCACACATTTACGCGCACAAGAATTGTTTTGATAAGAGCAAGAACAAATAACTCACACGAATATATGTGCGAACACAGCATTCGTGTGCGCAAATTTGCTCAAGTCAGTACACGCCTTTCGAGTGCATTGTACAGACAATAAAGTCGAAATTAGTTTCAAAGTTAAATAAGATTTAGTTGTAAGAAAGATTCTAATCCTTTGAAACTATGAAACCATTATGATATCCTAGTCAAGTTCAATAACAATTATTTTCAATTAAAACATGCTATAATACTAATACTTACGCTGTAGTTCAATAGACATCATCGATGGAAAAACATGAAACAAAGAGAAAATATAGAAACTAAAAAGTACAACAATGCAATTTAAAGTATTCAATTATCATATGCAGTTTAACCCGGTCCCAGAAACAGAAACATCGCAAATATGCACGAGTCCGATTATTATTTACGAATATGGTCAATGCTGAGCTCAAACTCCCACACTACTCGTGCATACTTGTACTATAACATTCAGGAATACTTGTGCTACAGAGTTGTTTACTACTCGCGATACACCACAAGTTACGCAAAATATCCGCAAACCGGAAACCTAACCTCTAATAACATACAAGTGTTCGATGATGTTCATGAGGTGTAATTTCTTTCCTTTGATATTTTAAAAATTTTTAGTTTCAAAACTGCCATTTGTAAGAGAAATTCCATGTAAAGCCCTTTAAAGATTTTTTTACTGCATCGCAAATGCAATCTTATAAGTAGACACAAGTATATATGAGCAACCGCGAGTAGTCTGGGAGCTCCGTGACGAATGCAATTACGAGCAAAGTGAATATAATTTTTCTTTCACTTGCGTTGTTTTACCAACAACCAATGGAAACGAGCACACGTACGAGCATCCACATAGTGCAAGCGGCCCATCTCAGACTACTAGCGATGAGTCTGGGACCGGCTTTATAAACATAAACAATAGTGTGTCAGTGACAATCTAAAAATTACATTTTTCACATTTTATACAGTAACGAAAAAATACAAATCAGTATTTCACACTGATTGGCAAACTATTAATAATACTACATCACAACTCGACCCTTACTATACAAATTCAAAGACTGAAGCTTTCATAATAATTAGAGATGAATCGAAAAAGCCAGTTATACCGGGTGTCCGTTCTCAAAGTCGAACATAGGCGATTAACATTGTATTCAACGTTTCTGCAGATTCCTGCTCGCCAATTCAACTTACACGGAAGGTAATGGTATCAATGGAAAGATAAAATTATTACGCATCGAATGGTACCAATAATAATATTCAAGATGCGATTTTTATTTTAAAATACTAATTTAAAACTTGGGAATTTTTAAATATGCCATGCCTTGCTTTTCAAGTTTTATAGCATTTGTCAAAAAAATTGGTAATTATTTGGCGAAAAAACAGGTATTTTCTGTCAACGTCTGTTAAAATTATCTACAGAAAACTGAATTATTTCAATAAAGAACGAGTGAATGCACTAATGTTAATTGCCTATGTTCGACTTTGAGAATGGACACCCGGTATAACACTCTTATATGACACTCTTCACCAACGTTAAGAGGGTTTTATTAACTACTTCTATTCATTGGGAACTAGATTCATGGTAGGAGTGACTACAATTGACACAAAAACTCAGTTGGAACTCGACAAAATGTACAAATTCACAATGAATGTGTTCTACTTTATTTGGAACTGTCATACTAAATACAAATAAAATGCATATGTCCCAGGACAAACTATCTATAAATCCTTCTTTAGGGGAATAACTCAATTGCCTTGTAAAAAATTACGCAGTGTTCAGCTGGAATCTCCTGGATAACTTTGTTCCTTATTGGGACGAAACTGCACAACAAAACTCCGGAAGCTTTTGTTTTAGTTGTTCATGGATACTTTTTAATTAACTGGTTTTGAATTAATCCACAATTTTGTTACTTTTGAAATGAAAATGAAAATACTAACAGTGTCAAATTGACGCCTTCATTAATTATTTTAAGCGTTGATTGTTTACAACAAGTCTGTTCAATGCCCTAAAAAGTATGCTTCCTGACAACTGAAGTCTTATAACAGATGTCACCAAGATCGCATGTTACAGGAAACTGTAAGTATTCACTAATACTTCAGAAATACCGAATTCAACCAAACAGAATATTGATAACTTATGCGAAGTGACAAATAACGTGTGTTTGGTATAATATCTGCTACTGGTATAATATCTACTACAGTGGCCATGTCAGCGATATACATTGTTCACACGTTAGAAGAACGAACCAATAGTACTTGTCTGGAAACATTGACTAGTGTTAATACTTGCACGCCACTATTACGCTTAATGTATCTAGAAGAGGGATACAAGGTTTCCCCAAAAAACAGATCCATTGTGGATGCCATATACATAATTAAGACAAATATCACAAAAAGCGATCAAATATAACCTACCTGCCTTCTTATGTTTTGTTGACTTAAAGAAGGCATTTGATCGAGTAAGGTTGGAAGATGCAATAAATATATTGTAAGAGATAAAGACACCAACGAGCTATATCAAACTTATATACGAATTGGATACAGGAACAACCACAAGAATAGTAAGAGGAGAAGGCATGACAGATGATATCCCCAACACCAGTGGTATTAGACAGGGGGACGCACTAAGCCCCATACTATTTAATCTAATTATGGACCAAATAATACAAAACATGAGCAACTTAAGAGGATACAACATGTAATGTAGCATGCTGTGTGGATGCTTAATTAATTCAATATTAATATCCAGATATCTAAAGGGTATCATGTGATAACAGTTGGTGATAGATTACTGGTGGTAGTAGCAATAGGCAACCAGGGGGTTGTTTACTGCAAGTGAAAAAACTTCTTTAATTTTGAATAATTTACGTTTAATAAGTCACGTTAAAGGGCTAACTTTCCTATAATTGTGAGAGTAATATTGTATATTTTGTACGTGATACGATCAAATTTGACCAAAGATCACAATTATTATTCATATTATAATTTCAAGATTGTTTGAAACCATTTGAAGTGGTAATTGGTACTTAAACCATCAGTAAGTGAAAGTGGGAGTGAGTGTGGCATGCTGTACTACCGTTTATCAAGGTATTAAGAGGTACGAGAGCTATTTTGGGTCTTCAACAACTCAAAGGAAGTGTTTCACGACAAAAATTTAGCTTTATTTTTGTGTTTACGTTATTTTTATAGTTTTTACAAATATTTGATATGGTCGTTGGTATGTCTATTATTTCACATTTCGATATCTGTCATTTATTATGCTGCTTGTCTGTTTCTAAAAAGTATTTGCTAAATAAACCGTTCGTTCAAATAAATTATTTTTATTTTCTTATTTTATTACTATAATAAAAAACTTATGTATTGTTTTTCGAGATTTTCGTTTTTAGGTATTATGATTCGACCGAAGCTTTGTGCTTCGGCAAAATTTTATGATGAATATTCGGTATTCGACTGAAGCAGAAAAACCCCCTTTGGCGCATCCCTAATATATATAGACAATCATTAGACCAATCCTGACATATGATGCTGAAACGAGAGCAGATACAGCAAGAACAAGGCAATTACTACAAACAACGGAAACGAATACACTAAGAACAATTATGGAGAAAACACGACTTGATAGAATCAGGAACCAGGAAGTAACAGAAGAATGTCATATAATGGATATAACAAAACTTGTAAAACAAAGAAGAAGACACTGCAATGAACATATCGAGAGAGCAAGCAATGACAGATTAATAAAAATAGCGCGAGACTGGAAACCCTGAGGGAAGAGATCCAGAACGACCACAAAAGAGATGTGTATATAGTATGGGAACATCTACAGAGTCCACGCCATAATTATGTACGACGAAACACTGGCAATTGCCTACTATAAAAGATGAAGAAGAAGAAGATAGATAATCTTGGTGATACCTTTATAAGTCAATATTTAATTTCCTTAATACACAATACTAGTAACATTCTAATAGAGATACAAAGTGATTCAGGCTATCCAGGGCCTGCTGCAATTCAGTTTTTTAAAAAATCACTCTGAACTTCCATATTTGCCTCAGTAAGGAAATGCTATGAAAATTACTGATTCTTTATTACCCCTTAAAATCACATTTTGAATGTGAGAATCACAATCAACCCATTTTTGATAGAATTTTATCAAAACTGATTAAACCTCTTCTGAGCAGTCATTGTAAAACACAAACGGATAAAAACTTTTTTACTAATTTCAATTTTAAACTACTGATTAGAAAGATATAAAATCTTTTGTGTTTACAAAATACCTACAGACTTGTTATAAACAATCAGCTCAGATGACGATTTTAAGTTACGACAATCAGTTGTTCTGGTGATTTTTTGTTTCACTCAATTCGGCTAGGATAAAAAGAGATCAAATTTCCTGTCACTAGATAAAGTCGACAATATTATTACATATGGAACATTGTGAATGAAACATCCCTAGGATGCCCTATGGTCCTAGGATCTACAGGATCGAATGTCTTTCGATACTTCAATCACAAAACTGCCACGACAATAAATTATTATTTTTTTAATTAATCCCAATTACTAATATATTTTTTAAATGAAAGCTTTTTTTTTAAATCAATTCATACAGAGAATGACAAATCTGGTGTGATACACTCACACAACTTCCTTTTACAGTGATCTTATAATTAGTCAAAAATTTCATTTTTAATTTTTAACCATTTGTTAAAAATTTTCAAAAATTACAAATTCTACAAAAACGGTACAAAATCGAGTGTTAGTTGAAGAGAAAAATTTTCTCTAGAATTTTAAGGTGAATTCAAAAATGTAATAGTATACCGGGTGTTTTATTTAAAATAGGAGTTAATAAAAAAAATAGGAAAAAAAACAAAAGAAACCCACTTTAGAAGTATTCAACTGGAAAATCACCTATCTCACATCAATACACATTAAAAATGTAAGAAAAATGTAAAATTAAAAAAAAATCGTTAGAGCCGTTTTTGAAAAAATCGAAAAAAACTGAAAAATCACAAGAGTAAACACCTACTTCCGGTTATGCGATTTTCTTCAAAAGCTTGCTGTCTCATCTACATAGTACACAAAACTTATATATGAAGTTTCAATGCCATACCTCTTTTCGTTTTTGAGATATTCTGTTCACAGACACACACACAGACACACAGACAGACAGACACACAGACAGACCAATGAAAAAAAATATGTTTTTTGGGATCAGGGGACTCTAAAACGTGAAGATCTGTTGAAAACTCAATTTCAAATTTTTGGGGTGAATCCAATACTTCCTTTATAGTAGTAAAAGGAAGTAAAAAAGAATCAGAACTGAGAAATAAAGCACCCATGTCTTTTGAAAAATCCAAGATGCCAGCACTGATAAAACAGTGTGTCATGGAAGAAATTGACTGCACAGAGCAATAGAGCAGTGAGTTCCATTAAAGTTTAGTAGAAGTTTAGTAATACACTTTTTTTTGCTACAGCGTATGGTATTAAAAATATCGTAAATGTTGCCTCATCCTGTATAGTGTTCCACTTAAAAGTGTTAATCATAATTCCTTTTTTGGTTTTTATCCAATTTGAATCAAATTTTCCTCAAAGATAAAACACATTATGGTCTACTTACGGCTAATAAAACCATTCGCCCCCTTCAAATGCAAAACTACCTGCAATCTGCGATACCAAAATAATCAATTTTTGTTATGGAAAGCTTACGGAAAAAAATATTTTTAAAATTTTGATTAAACTTCGGATTTATGCTTTTTGAGCATTTATGAACAATTTTTATTAGTAAAATTTTCCGATAAAAAAATTTCTAATATGGTTTTTTGAATTTTTCATTTATTTTGGTATCAAACGTGGCTTTTCATTTGAAGGGGACGAATGGTTTTTTGGGCACAAGTAGACCATAATGTTTTCTAGCTTTGAGGAAAATTTGGTTTAAATTTGATAAAAACTAAAAAAGGTATAGGGGTGTTACACTATTAAGTGGGACGCATTGTAGGTAGGGTAGTTAAGGGTACTCTAATACAACAGCAAGTCGGTGCTATTTCAGTATTTTGTGATGCAACCGATTCTTGTGGTTTGGATGAAACTGATTTTTTTTTATTTAAAGTTTTTCCTATTTAATACTAAATGCTATGGCTGGGTGTAAAATATACATGAACACCCTGTACATACAGTCATCCATTTACTACAATTATTATTTGATTAATGTGATTAGAAACATGGTGTAAAGAATACAAGGTGAAACGCTCCCGGAATGGGCAGTCGTTCAGAAAATAGAGGGGAGATATTAACCAATCCCCGATGGTCCTGCTCAGGAAATCCATCACGGCCGCGATCATGGTGTAACCATGGTTGCGATCGTATATGTTGCTGGCACTGTCAGTCGATGTCAAATTCGGGGTTAGCAGGTTACATTTTGCGTCAATCTGACATCAACTGACGCAAAACCTAACCTCGAATTTGATATCGACAGCGTCTTCATCAATACACTTCAGTACTACCAATCGTGCCATTTGTCGGACCATGTCCTATTGGTTGAATTTGAGGTCCACCCACATTCTGCGGAACGTTACACCTTGTATTCTTTACACCATGATTAGAAATTCAGCACATTTGATTGCAATGAATATAAATAACATCTCAAAAATTTTATTTTGGAAACTTAAAATAACAAATACGATGATTGTTCACAAAATTATATTTACCCACCTGAACACAGCATAATATTCAAACTTAACTGGTAAGTTGGTAAGTAAACATTTCAGAATTCATACAAAATAACATTTTTAATGTATTACACACTATTACTGCAAAGTTGTAAATTACATTTTATTTATATATATTTATCTTCATCTCAAATGTACAGTAAAACAATTACGGTGAGGTACATTCATTTTAACTGGATACTGATGACCATTTAACTATTAACTAATATTATTTATACAAATTTGGGCCCCGTTTAAATCTTGCTACTTGCCACATCCAGCGGTAGTATATCAATCACATGCACATCCTATTACTAATAGTTTTAAATGTCATAATGTTGTCTAAAACAATACTTATAAAGAAAAAAAATCCTTTTTCAATCTGTGATTGTAGGTATGATGAGTAATTTCCTTTTAAAGTGACAGCCTATTCAGCAGGTCATAACTACAAATAATTTAACCGAATGTTTAATATTAGAGCCTTACTTTTATAAAATCACATTTGCAAACAACATTCTTAATTAAAAAATTAAGTGTTAAAAAATTGGGTTTTGTGAAAATGCAGAAAAACAAGATTAATCAATTCACTTCCATTTACAAATCTTTGCATTAATTTTAACGTTACAGTATACAAGAACACACAGCTTTTGCATGAATTGTATATACAGTTAACGACTCAAACAAGAATTACAACAAACTTCATACCTTTAATGCCGGCCATTTTGAAGATGCTGTAAGTACAAAGAGGACACTTCTAGTTGGTGCAAGTGTTTATCTTAAATTTATCATCACAACGTTGTAAGGCTATTAACATTTCAAGCGTCAGCCTTCAGAGTTTCCTTGTCACGATAATTTAAATTGTATTTACTTTTTAAAAGCTATCTGACATTTAACACCCATGTTTAACTTCCAAACAATGCCATGCGCAAACATGCGCAATTTACACATCCCTCAAACTGCGCATGCCCCAGATGGCAGGTGTTGTCAAATACATTGTTGCCATGCTTGTTCAAACTGTATAAATCAGTTTTATCAGTCTATCAGTTTTATATCCTTTGTGTATGCCGATACTTTTTCAATACACGCAAATTCAAATATAGTTCTATTGTTAACAAATTCAATAACAATTTGTCCAATCTTGACGTTTAATAGCCATTGACAATAATAGGTGGCACGGCAGTATCTTTTTTTAATTTTAGCCATAGGCGTCTCGTCCAGGGCTCCCGGTTTCAATGGAATCAAATGGAAACCTCCGCTATTATTAGAGCTAAAGGAAAATAGTTTTGACATTATGAGGTAAATTTTTCGAGGTCAGCACAATGACCAAAATTAAATTCGATTTTTTTTTGGTTTCCCAGCTACAGTCGCAAAATAAAAAATTTATTTATTTTTTAAGTAGGTAATAGTTAAAAATTATATTTAGTTCCGAAACAAGTTTATGCGTACCTGACAAAAGTGGCATGGTAGCTAATAAACCAACAAAGTTCACAGAGTAACACGATATTATTTGCCTATTTTTTATGTAAAATATAATATAGCTCTTCAATAGTGGCCGCAAAATTGTTGCTTCATGTAGGTAGTATAATACTGCTGTAAACTTTAAAAAGGAAATTTGAACGGTGAAATCATTCGAATGATTTTATTCCTATTATCGAACATTTATTTTGAAATTTTAATAATATAAAGGACATAATAAGATTCTAGGTTTGTATTAGTTTTAAATCAATGTATTTATATATTTATAATAATCGAACTTACATCGAAGTTATAACCAAAATTATCATATATAATAATATAAGTACTCAAAGTTATGTCGATTATTTTTGGGGTAGTAGGTATCACGAAAGTCCATTGCGCTTGAGTACAAATAGGGCACAATTGACATGAGTGATGCCACCCCAAAAATAGTCTACCTAACTTTGACTACAAATAGTATTCGGAGGACCAAACCATTTTTCTAATTACGGGTTAAAAAACAATTTTTGTAAACATCTTCAATAAATATTTTAATTTGTTCAAAATAGTCACTTGAGTACTAATACAATATTCGCTGCAATTAGGTGCTAGTACAATAACCAATAACCACTACATTTTATTTTGGTTGGCTATGAAATACAAAATCTGACGTTTTCATTGGTTCACTTTTGACAGATGACAGGTGAATTGAATAGTCAACTGTAATTATTTCAGCACCATATTAAACTCAATAAAATCAGTTGCCATTCTACTTTGTTTTAATTCTTAATGACAAATTAAGTTTTTGAATTCCAAAAAAATTATTGCATTCTTTTTAAGATCGTTTTAAAATATTAACAGACAAAAACACTTTAATATGTTTTTCTTCTTCTTATGTTGCCTCTCCTACCGGAGGTTAGTTATTATTAATGTTAATTGTAAGGTTGTAATTACCATTCTCTAAGATCCTTCAGCGAAGATGTTTGTTCTTCCTACGTACTTATATTTTTCCTTCAATTCTATCTTACATGAAATGGAAAATAATTTTTTATTATAACAATTTTTTTTGATAATTTACATCATCCATGAATTATTAACTCAAACAACGGGAAATATAGTAGAACCAAAATAACTGCATGTTGATGTTAACAATATATTCAAAAAATTAAAAAGAAAAAATGTTATTTTATGAAATGTACCGGGTGGGCATAAATATCTGTGATCCCATTACCTTCGGATAGAGTCCCTATATATAAAGAGTTGGGACATGTAGGCGACTCACTTTGGATCCACAAATCATGGAGTACCTGACTTTTGTTGAATTTAAATTTTATGCAGATCATGCATACCCACGGGCAAGATTTTGTAACCACATTTTGTGACAGTTGTGACAAATACTTAGGTACCAAATATTTTTAATTTGTCAAAACATAAAAAATATTCTGCAATGGCTGGTTGTTCAGCAATTAATTGTAAAAATCGAATAGATCTAGAATAACCTTTGCGTCGTTTTCTGAGGAACGAGAAAATAAAATGTGTCTGGGTAAATAATATCAAAATTAAGGATTTTAAGGCAACATGCCGTTTATGTAATGAACATTTTGTGGATGATCAGTGGTTGATTAAACATGGAAAAACTATACGGAAATATTATGCTATTCCAACATTATTCAATTTTTGGCAACCAGATTTATATAAATGCCAACATTCTGAAATAGGAGAAAATGAACTAATCGATATTGAAAGCATCAAACGGCAGATTATTCAGGCCAGTGTTAATCAGTACAAAAAGAAAATTTTCCTCTGGGGAGGTTGAATTACGTCGCCTCAAATTCAACATTATTTGTCGAGCATTAAATTCGTATTCATTCTAGATTTACAGCTGCCACTAAACATCTTATTCCACACCTAAGATTATAAGCAGGGGTTTTTCATAACACAAGATTTAAATACCTGCTTATTTCTAACCGCTGTTCACGTCTTCAGAAAGTAACTAAATTTAGCCGGCAAATTTTTAATAGTTTTAATAATTTCACATAAATATTATTTTTCTTGCACGTTGCCTCAGATTTCTAAATGAATGCATTCTGTGATTTGGCATGTCAGTTAATGTCATTTTGTCTGTCTTTCAAATAAAAAAAATGAAATATATTATTGCTGAATCATGTGATCCTTGATTTGTGGATCCAATGTCCCAACTCTTTATATATAGGAACTCTACCTTCGGAGTAAGCAACGCTTTAAAAAATGAGGAATTGAACTACCTAACCTAAATAATAAGTGTCATTCATGTCATCACAACTGACATTACTAGGTGTCAAAATGATCACAGATTCCTATAATTTATTCAAGGAAATTGTAATAACTCGCGTTTCGAAGCGGACCGCTAAAAGTTGACAAATATGACGGTCGTCGTGTAATATTTTTAAGGTCACTAAATACTAGGGTTACCAACATTAAGTCGATGCTGACCCGAAGAAAATAATTTTTGGGGAAGAAAAAGTGAGATAAAATTAATAAAAAGTGCAAGGTGAAATAGTTTTTTACATTATAAAGATAAAATTCCTAAAATAATTTTATATTTTATAAGTAGCATATGAAATATGGAATTTCTTTACCCCTCGGTGGATCCATTAAATTTGAACAAGACGGCTTAATATTTAAATAATTATTTGCCCATTTTATCCCGTAGCTAGGTTAGCTAGCTTAGTGAACGTGAAACCATCTTAATATCTCAGTTAATCGCTTATGTAAGATTACTATCGGTCAAAACCGAAATATGGTTCCCCCTTTTAATGTTGGTAGGACAGAAACCTAATTTTAAACAATGCACAATTGTTTACATCATCTATTGACTTCAAAACACATATAGAAACATAAAAACAAAAAACGCGCATAAAAATACAAAAGCCTGTTGCAAACAATAATTATCTTTTAAAAGAACGCAAATGTCAAAATTACCTAAAGCCGATACATATTTGAGTCACTGATAAAACACATTCCTGCGCGTTTGCAAAAGCTTGCACTTAAACGCAACCTTATTCGGCGCTGCAAACGTACCTGGAACTGACTACGAAATACCCTTGGAAACGGCACGCCTTAATTGCATCACCCGCTCCTGGCGGACATTATGCTGGAAACCACTGATCGCGTACAGGTCTTGTAAGGGCAGTTGAATTGGCGCCTCTCAAAATTGACACTTCAAATAAGCCTTTAAAGATAGCACTATGGGTGTACTTACATGCACACTCAGAAAATGCGTTTGTGGAATTTGCAAATACTGGTTCTCTGCATTTTAACTCTGTTTGCAGCTCTTTTAGGCCGCTTCAAATTAACTTATATCTCCATGGGCGAATTCACGTACCATACTTTCCAATCTAACAAACCCATGCAGCTCCCAGAAGAACCTACGTGGGACTGCTGCCTTTTTTGTTAAATTTGCATGAATTGAAAATCCCCGTATCCCGCGTAAAGCGTGTGTTCCTTGCTACACTCGTGAAAACAAAGATTCGCAATACACGTCCAGCACGTCTTTGAGAGCATTTGCTTACATAAAATATAATATTAAACATAGAAAATACAACTTTGCTTCTACATTTAAGCATAAAAAAACCTTTATCGGTAAGGGATCCAGATGGCCCGTTACACATTCTCGGCCTTTGTAAATCATAGGAATTAAAGAAGAAAACTATTTTTTACATTCAAATACAAAATGACAGTGTTGGCAACCCTACTAAATACATAAAGGTACCGCCATTCAATTCCAAGATTTTGTTCCCCGAAATTAAAAAGGACAGAGCATTGTAAGAAAGTGAGAGTGAGACACTAATGACAGGAACCCCAAATTAAAAGAGACAAAAGATATATGTTTGCACAGTTGGCGGTACCTTTATGATTTAGTAACCTTGTACCTGTCCCGGGTATGACGTTAAACTGCGTCCAATCCTACCGACCGATCACCGGTATAAGTGATCATCTCTTCACTGCCAACAGTCTCTCATTAGAGAGTGGAAGAGCAGGTCGAGCTTAGGGCACTCTCTTGCCCTGGGGGTGAGAAACCGCCCTCTCAAGGCGGATGAACCGCAATGGTCAACGGCATAGAATCAGGCAGGCAACGGGAAACCACCTGATTATTATTATCCCAGAGAGTATTATGAGGATGATCAGTTATATTAATTATAATTTACCATGCGATCCGGCTAGTAACCGGCGCCAGATTGGGTCCGGGCCTACTGGTGAGAAATGTGCTACCGGGCAAGTGAATGCGGGTGACCAGGCAACGCTTGCGAAATGTGCTACTGGAAGACAAACCCAAATAAAACTGCGCCAAAAGATCAATTTCAGTACTTGGAATGTTAGGGGCCTGTTACAAACAGGAAAACTACATATATTAGAAAGAGAACTGTCTCGTGAAAATGTCGAGGTATGTGGTATTTCAGAAACTCATTGGAAGGGCAGAGGCCATTTTGAAACTAATGACCATGCAGTGTACATTTCTGGAGCTACTGAAACCGGTCGGAATGGAGTCGCAATACTAGTGTCAAAAAGAATATCTAAAGCCGTCGAAAGCTATCTCCCAATAAGTGACCGGCTAATTAGAATAACTCTAAACGCTAAGCCCACAAAAGTAAATATTTTACAAGTATATATGCCAACCACAGATGGGTGAGAAGAAGACGTAAAAGCTGTGTATAAGGATATAGAAAATATTCTTGATACAATTCCACACAAGGAAATAGTCATGATAATAGGAGATTTTAACTCAAAGGTTGGTAATACTAAAGGCGACGACCATCTTCGTCATGTAATTGGAAAGTATGGCATAGGAAAAAGGAACGAGCGAGGAGAGCAACTGATACAATTTGCAATTGATAATGATTTTGCAATAATGAATACAATGTTTAAACATCACCCACGCCGACTCTCCACTTGGACATCTCCAAATAAAATGTATAAAAATCAAATTGATTACATCCTAATGAGAAAGCGATGGAAAACTTCTATATCCAACATCAAGACTCGACCTGGTGCTATTTGCCCGTCCGACCACAAATAGCTAAAAATTGATTTCAAAATTAAACTGCACACTACATCCAAAGGAGTTGACATCGGTAAGCTGTCATTGTCAGATACTACCACATTTCAAGAGGTTCTACGAACATCTATGAGACCAGCGCCTACCGGTTGCTCTAATAAAACCTGGTTGAACACTAAAGAACTGATAAATAACGCTTTGAAGAAATCTACGCCAGTTCTTTCCCGTGACCGCAATAAACACTGGATGACAAATAGAACATACCAACTAATAGAAGAAAGACGACAAGCGAAACTAACAAACAACAACATCGAAGTGGCCCGGCTAAACACTGAAATTAAACGTGCATGTAAATATGATAAAAACAAACAGATCAACGAAATATGTCTCCAACTTGAACAACACTCTACCCGACACGAATCGAAACAACTATATGACAAAGTAAAGTATCTGTCACGAGAGTTTAAACCCCGAACACAAATCATTCATGATGAGCAGGGCAATACAATAACGAACGTGGATGAAATTGCTGAGGTCTGGAGGAGATACTGTCTTAATCTCTTTGATAATAAAGGGCTTTATAGAGAAGTCGACAATTTAATCAACTTAGAAGGCAACATTGAACCAAGTATCTTACGTTCAGAAGTTGAAGCTGCAATAAAATGTCTAAAGAATGGTAAAGCTTCTGGAAGTGATGGTATAACCGCAGAAGTACTCAAAGCGATGGGCAATATTGGAGTTGATGAACTACACAAAATTTGCAACAAGATATGGAATACCGGAAAGTGGCCTGAAGAATGGTGTGCATCAACATTCGTGCCGTTGTATAAGAAGGGTTCTCCTACAGACTGCAGTAATTACAGAACTATTGCGCTAATTCCACATGCAAGTAAAGTCCTACTGAAGATCCTCCATAAACGCCTAAAGGTTTTTCTCCTACCACAAATATCAGATGAACAAACTGGCTTTATACCAGGCAAAGGCACTAGAGAACAGATCTTAAACGCCCGTCAATTGATAGAGAAAGCACGAGAGTTTGGTGTAACGATGTATCTCTGCTTTGTAGACTATTCAAAGGCATTCGACTGTGTAAATTGGAACCTCCTTTGGAACATACTAAACGAAATGGGTACCCCGAACCACCTCGTACGACTGATCCAAGAATTATATGAAAATAATCAAGCCGACGTAAGAATCAATACAGTCAGGTCAAATAAATTCTCTACTAACGCCGGAGTCAGACAGGGTTGCATCTTATCACCAATTCTATTTAATATATATAGCGAGCACATCATGCGGAAGGTGCTGGACGGGTGGCGAGGTGGAGTGTCGATAGGGGGGAGGAAGATCAGTAATCTTAGGTATGCAGACGATACACTTATTATAGCATCGTGTGAAGAGGAACTGGAAGAGATAATGGATAGGTTGAAAACCACTAGCGAGAGATACGGACTAAAACTAAACGCTAATAAAACAAAAGTTATGATAATAGATCGTGTGCAGAACAACCAACCACAAGTTCAAAATGTCGCAGGATATGAAACGGTAGAAAAGTTTAACTATCTTGGTTCGCTGATCACAAATACCGGTGAATGCGGACAAGAAATCAAAAGACGTTTGGCGATAGCAAGAACGGCCACAACAAAGCTGAAAAAAATCTGGAAAAACTCAGCTATAACAAAATCCACGAAGTTAAGGCTCGTCCATTCACTTATCTTCCCTATCGCGATGTATGCAGTAGAAACATGGACCTTGAAAAAAGCAGACATACAAAGAATTAATGCATTTGAAATGTGGGTATATAGACGTGTCTTGCGTATACCGTGGACAGCACACCGGACCAATCTCTCCATACTAAAAGAACTTAATATTGAATCCCGACTGTCCACGAAAGTCAGCCAATCTTTCCTTCGATACTTCGGTCACATATCCCGAAGGAAGAATTCTATGGAGAGTTTAATTGTACAAGGAAAGATTGAGGGACGTAGATTAAGGGGTCGATCACCTAAAAGATGGGTTGATCAAGTTGGAGCACTGACAGGACATACCTTGCACGATGCTATACACTTAGCTGAAGATCGCAACGCGTGGGCAACAACTGTGTCAACTACCTGATAATACCACCAAACCCCTTCGTGGGGTAAAGGATAGAAGAAGAAGAACCTTAAATATTATCCATTCACAAAACTCGTGAACTGTCAATGTCAAATATTTGCTGAGTGTAACTGGAAATTCGGACCATGTTTTAACAATTAATAGCACACTTGAAATACACTCCATTTCATTAACAACCGTAAACTGACTTTTAACCGCGATTACAGGTTAATTTAGCTCGCTTCCAACTCTCGAACGGCAGCAAAAACGAACGAAAATAACCGAAGATAGTACACGCTGTCGACAGCGCCGCGACGGCTATCCCCGGCATAGGGACCGCTTTTATATACAGCCGTCATAGGAAGTTAATCTCCTTATTACAGTCTTCTTGAATTTATTATTATAATTGAAATATAACGCTAACCAACATTCATATGTAGCTAATTCCATGGGTACCGGGATCACAGATATTTATGCCCACCCGTTGGCCTGCAAATACAATCCGCTGAACGCCTTGCAGAACGACTCCTGCAGCTCGACCTCTGCGAAAAACGCCTCCAATTCAGCCGTCGTCTCGCACCTCGGACTTCAACTGTTTCCCACGAACGTCACTGCCTACCTCTAGCTCACAGGGTCTCCTATTACACTGCTCGAAGCTCGTACACAATCTCGAAAAGACCACCCAACATTCGATGTACACATTAAACACGTTCTTAAACTTCTGCAGAGGTGCTACTAATTACTGCAACCTGCTACAGCGTACCCAAAGGATATGAAATTTATTTTCAAACACACTTAATTGTTAAAAGGGTATTTATTCACGTATTAATAACTATTTTTTGGGAAAGCCAAATTAACACCACTACACAGCTTGGCATCCCCAATTGTTTATTTTCAGTCTTAAATTGTTTTGCATTATTTCCAAGCTTACCCTGATTACATATTGTTCAAATCAAGGCTAACACTATTTTTAATACCGTTTTACAAATTATTACCAAGGCCAATGCTATTTTATACAATTTGCAGAAATTAATCTAGCACATTTCTGGACATTATTTTAATTTGAACAGGTTTTGAATGCAAATGAGCCAGTTTTTCGTACTTCGACTTGATCGCTATAGCCTCAGAGTAAATTGATAATTATAATATATATACAGATTTAACACATACACATTACACAAATAATCGAAATTAAAAGTACATAGGAAGTACATATCAAATATGAATGTCGCAATAAGAATCTTAATAACGTGATTTTTCACATCATCTTGACTTAATATAACGAGTATTTAAATCGTAACCAAATACTCAAGTAAAATGTAAACAAAGCACTAGCTTATCTGTTGTGCCAAGGTCGATCGAATCCAAGAAACTCCTCAAAAACCCATACACCACCAAACAGAACCATCAGCAAAACTAAACCAATCCATAAAAATTCCCAAAAACTATCCACCATCCACAAAAAGACTCCACCAAAACAAACCGAATTCATAAATACTATTCACCATCCACAAAAAGCCCCATAATAAAGGTGTCGTTAGCTCACACGAGTGTATTTCATTTAAACAGCTTAATCGTGATACACATACACCTTTATTGTAAAAGAAAATAAAAACGGATTTAACATTTAACGCACCCTCTCCAGTTCTACGAATAATCCGAAGGTGTTGAATAGAATAAGATTGCATCACAAAGCCGCCATAGAGAAAATCATATGGCTTACCAAACAAACATTGCTGAATGCATTCAACTACACCGTCTAGGTGATATCCAGACACTAACTATCCACAAATATGAATCGGGAACAATGATGACCACTCAGCTTTTCCACCGAAGTCAAATATCTCTTGGAAACACAATTACACAAAAACCTCGACTGATTGATTGCTGCTGTACCAGTTACTATATTTTCCATTCCTAAGTGACCAAAACAAAAATAGACTAATACCAACACAATGTGATGCAATGACACTAGAATCGCCGATCGAAACTAAACGTCACTACGAATCAGCTGTCAAATACCTAACCTTCAAACGTCAAAATTAACAAGTATTAAAACGCCTTAATTGAACTCTTTAAATGATTTGTTTCTTTCAGAAATGTATCACTACCAAGACACATGACGCATAACTCGTTAAGTTTTTTTTTATTTGTAATATATTAGCAATCGAAATATAAGTACACGTACAATTCCATAAGCTAATTTGTGGTCTATGAGTATATGACATGCTAAGGATCACACCCAGCGGTGCTACCTTAAATAAGTAAACGCCAATCGACGATGAATTAGCCGTAACAACTTGTTATATCATTTAACCAAGGCTATGTGAATTTAATAATTGAGATTATACAAAAATTAGTATAATCGATATCATAGTTACTGAAATAACTGTTGTAATACATGCCAACTAAGGAAATTTACACATTCTTGTTGATTTTTAACCTCATAAATGATGTAGTAATATATTATACAACTAGAAGATCGAAAATAATCCATTATGCAAGTATTGCTTGAAAGATCACGAGGCACGCAGAGTCAAGTGGTATTTCATCAGGCAATACGTCGAGTCTCGAGAATTTTCGATTGTTGGGTAGTATACGGGTAGACTATACCATAAATAAAGAAAATACATAAAGTACAAAAATTGGGGTTGTGACACATTTTTTTTTGAAAAATTAAAGGAAAGTAGGAGTAAAAATATCTTAACGTTCCTAATAATACTGAAACAATCAAAGAAAACACTTGTTAATGCGAATTACATGATATTTCAACTAAAAAACGTTGAAGGCGGTTGGTGAGCGATTTCAACCCTTAGCAGCAGCCCGTTTGATCATGAAGGAACATCTCGCATTTGTGCTCGCGACTGTATTACATACGATGAGCTGATGGTTGCCCATTTTTGTCTCTTATACAACATTTACCCCGTATCTGTTGGGTCTCATTTTCGTCAAGGGTAAAACCTGAGCTATGTGCAAATTATTACCTTCATCTATTCCTGCGCCAAAGCAAAAATAAACAACATTTTATTTTTTAAGGTGATCATTCTGTACACATTTGACCGAAAGAATATATTCGTTTTCGAGCCAGGTAGACATATACTTCTCATGCAAAATATCGTCTTCCTCCAACAAATAGCTTTTGAGCTATACCGCCAACAGACGAACAGACAGACGGCCAGACTGTTAGAGTAAATAAACTTCACTTGACTCTTGTCTGACTATGTCATGTGTCGCCATCTACTAAAGTTACCAATATATGTTTAGGTTGGCTATCTGTGTGTAACCGTTCGATGCTAGATCCTTAGCAGTTCCTTGTACGACTCTTAAATGTTCACGTCGGTCTTACAATAAATATTGTATTTGTTAATTAGTCGTTCGAGTTTTATTACCGAAACCCATTTACCATCTCAGGTTATGGGCTCGGCTACGTGTTGAAGTTGCATTCGGGTTCGATTATCGGTAATAACGTGTCAAATCGGCACTCAGATACGGGAACTGTGAAGACAAAGGAAAAATGGCCGATTCAGTGCAATACGCGGACGATAGCCATCGCGCCGCGGCAAGCATTCGAAAGTTAGCAAGTGATGATCAGTGGGAAACGTGGAAATGGCAAATTGAACTATGCTTAAAAGAACAGTGTCTTTATTCGATCGTTGATGGCACGCGAGTTTGTCCGGCTGAGCCACAGGCCGACGCGGAACCGTCGGATGCGTACCGACGCTGGCAACGGGACAATGCGCGTGCAGCTCGGATAATCGGTACGACGCTCGACGAAGAAGCTGCCGTTCACGTTCGCAAGAAAACTAACGCAAAGGACATTCGGGATACGTTGGTGTCAGTGTATGAACAGTCATCTTTGCAGAGATTATACACGTTATTCGACAATTTCTTTGAGATGACGAAAGATGACGCGACTTCAGTTACAAAGCACACGTCTCGATTAGCAAATGTGTTCGATGACATTCTCGATGAATTACAAAAGGGTAATCCGAATGCCGAACTTCCGTTATCGTTGCTTCACCATCGTATTTTTAAAACGCTCGGTCCGGAATACCAATATTATCGTTCGACTTGGTATCGCGTTCCGCTAGTGGAGCAAACGACTAAACTCCTTATCGAAAATTTGCGTTCGATTGAGAACTCGGTTGCGTCACATGGGATATCGCAGATGTCTGGCGCCTTCTACGCAAAATCGAAATTCGACCCACAGAAGAAGCAAAACAAATCGTCACAAGATTCGTCCTCGACAGACCAGAAGAAAGAAAAACGTAAGTGTTTATACTGCAAGAAATTCGGGCACATCATTGCGAATTGTCCGAAACGCAGGGTCGCAGAGCAGAAAGCTGCCGCAACCGGCAACTCAAGCAACAGCAGTTCCGAAGCCAATTCGAAAAAGAACAGCAAACCAGGTACATTCGTCGCTACTGGCCTGGCAGTCAACGCAGACTCCGTCACCGCTGATTCTTGGATTTCGGACTCCGGTACGACGCATCATATGTCGGCGAACAAACAACACTTCGCAACGTTCGAGAAGTTCCCGATTCCGCAACGCGTCCAAACAGCTGGCAATGAGTATATTCTTGCTTATGGATCTGGTAGGATTGACGTCGAGATGCGCATAGGTGATAGGTGGTCACCTGGGTCTATGAATGACGTCTGGTACGTACCTGAGGCTCGCCATCAACTTTTCTCCATTCGACAGGCTGTCAAACATGGAAATGACATTGTGTTCGACTCCGATGGTGTGAAAATTCGATGTGATGGTGAACTCGTCGCGACCGGTAGACTTCTCGGTCCCGTGTACGTTATGAATATGCGCGTTTGTGTTCCGGACTCACCCGTGGAGGCTAACCTAGCCTCAACCCAAGAAGTACTACAAGGATGGCATGAACGATTAGGCCATCAAAATAAACGTCATGTGCGCGATGTGTTATCCCGTGTGGGTATATCGGTCAAGTGTTCGGACGCCGCGTCGTTTTGTGATGGTTGCGTCCGCGGTAAATCACATCGCAAACCGTTCCATCCGCGTCGAGATCGTCCGCAGAGCGTCGGTGAGCTGATTAATGCCGACGTAAACGGTCCGATGTCGGTCAATTCGTTCAACGGTTTTCGGTTCTACGTGGCATTTAAAGATGACTTTTCTCGTTACGTTCGCATATTTTTCATGAAAGAAAAATCGGAAGTGGCTACACACTTGGAAACGTTTTTGAATGAGTGCGATACCGCAGGACATAAAGTGAAAACTTTTCGTTCGGACTGCGGTACTGAATTCACCTGTGCTGCCGTGATGACATTGCTACAAAAGCGCGGCATCGAGTTTCGATCATCGTGTCCATATACGCCTGAACAAAACGGCGTCGCGGAACAATCAAACCGACACGTTGCTGAATTGGCTCGTTCGATGCTTTCGGTCAGTGAGCTGTCAAAATCATTTTGGGCTCATGCGTGTGATACGGCAGTATTTCTGATCAACCGCACAGGCAAGTCAAGTGTTCCTGGTAAAGCGCCGTTCGAATTGTGGACTGGCAAAACATTTGACAGTGTTGATTACCTGCGGATTTTTGGATCAGAGTGTTACGTAAACATTCCAAAACAGTTTCGTTCCAAGTTCGATGACAAGGCAGTCCTAGGTCACTTCGTAGGTTATGTGAACGACAAAGACGGATACAAGGTATGGGTTCCGTCCAAGCAACGAATTATGAAGTCGCGCGATGTTGACTTCCGTCCAGAGAAACTATGCACGACACAAGACACGGTCTACCTTGAATTCCAAAACCAGGGTGGAGAGGATAATGAAGGCGGGGAAGCTGACAACAGCGCTGAAGATATCGAGGCTGAGGAGGAATCTGATGGCCCCCAGGAGACCAGCGCTTTGGACTCTTATGACACCGACGACGATTCATCCGGAGAAGATGAAATCCAGGTCCATGTTCGCCGTCCCGGTCGCGCAGTTCGTCCACCTGGAAGATTTAATGACTACGAAGTGGGTTATCAAGCTCATCGCTCCCAGGCGAACAGTGCTCTGGCATGTTTGACAGAAGCTGTTCTCGAAGAACTGGAACCAACCAACTTCAGCGACGCCATGAAGAGTCGCTGTTCGGAAAAGTGGTTGAACGCGATGAAAGAAGAAATAAACGCTGCCGTGCTTAACGAAAATAACGTATCTGCTAATTTGACATTTGTGAGAAAATGGCGATTGAAAACAGCAACCACTAATTGGAGGATATAATAAAAAATAGTAATAAAAATGATACTTTTTTTTAAGATTGACTTTTTCTTATTGCTATTGAATTATTTATTAACTTATTGATATCGTAAATTATTTGTTCAACCTATTTTTTTGCACATACGTTTTTTTCGTTTGTGTTTTAAGGGTATCAACACATAACAAGTTTAACGTATATACACTAAATATGCAGATACGCTAAAATCGTCAGTCATATACTTTTTATTTTTCTTAGCAAATTTAGCATATGCTCATATTATTAACAATTTGTTATTCATTTTTTATTTAAAAACGATCAAAAATATTGAAATTAAAAAGATTATTCCAAAAAATAATATATTCATAAACTATATTCAAATACATATTCAAATACATATTAAATACAAAATTAATAATAAAATTTAAGAAACCTCAACAATTCCCAAGAATAAACACTGGAATATAAGTAACACTAATTACTCGTCTAAAAACTCTTCCTCTAGCAAGGTAGTGGTACTTAATTCTTGCCAAAAAGATAGTTTGTGAGCAGGAATTAAAGGTGCTAACTTTTGAAGTATGTTTGCCTTCCGTTCAGGCGCAATACCACGGTCTTCTTTCTTTGCTGCTGGTTTTGTTATATTTTCTTTCTGGTATTTTTTTGCAATTAAATTTAATTCTTTAAATTCTGTGCAGTTAAAATCCTTATAAAACAGTGTCTTGAACCCCCGTCTGCTTTCTATCTCTACAATGTTTTTCAGACGAGGTCCATCAGTTTTTTTTAATTGATATGTTGATGTTAGATCAGGCCACATAAAGAAATCAGAGGCCTTCATATCTTTAACGTCACCATTGCCAACGCTTTTGATGGCGTTAAGGAAGTCTTGAAAGTCGTATACTTTATTAACTTTTCTTAAAGCCAGTTCGATCTGGTGATGATAACTATCGGCCGACATAAAGGTGTGACCAGGTTCAAAATACTTAATAGTTACTTTTTCAATCGCAGTTTCTTGGCAATTTGTAATATAAATTAAAAAAGAAAAAAAACACCAATTTTTGTTTTGGGCAGTACAATTATTCACCCAAAATACCAAGTGTTTGACATCTCGATACTGCACGAAGAAGGCATAAAACGTACTGATTACATCTTCCTTATTTCTTCCAGAGACTCCTTCGTGCCACACTGCTGCAAATGGTTTTGCAGAATTCTTTTTTAGTTTTCCCAAGGGTACAAATGTTTCGTTATATGCAATAATGCGTGGACAGAATAAAACTTGTTTAAACATTTCTAGTCGTGGCAGCATAATTATTTTTTGCATATCTACAGAAAAAAACATTTTATCGGCAGTATTTTCGTTGGCAGCGTCGATTCTATAGTTTTCTCTCGTGAATTCTGCATTTTTAATGTGTTTTTCCCATTTTTGACATTCATCACAATTGGCGACTATATTTTCACTGGTGTGGGTTCTGTCATGTAGACGAAAGTTTTCACACTTTTCGCATTCCTCGTGTCCTAATTTAGTAAACGAGATATTTAAGTCACCGGTGACCACATTCCTGTATGTTTCATATGAGCATTTTATATCGGGGTAGTGTTCTTTAAAATTTGACCACATACTAGTGATCGTCAAGTCGCTAGGTAAATAAAGTCTTTTTGGGGCGTGTTCTCTTCGGTAATGTGAAATACAAGGGAAAAGCTTTGTATGTGCTTCACAATAAGTTCTCTATCAACTGCTCTTTCTTTGTTTCTTTCCGAACGTTTGTCTTCTTTAGGAATAGAACCTACTTGCTTCTCAGCAGCGTTTCTTGTATACACTCTTCTTAGAACAGCATCATTGTTTATAGAAAAACCCAGTGTTGATAAAAACATTTTTTTACACACGTTTTTTCGAATATCTTTGGATTTTAGAAAATATTTAATACTATTATCTTTTCTCTGCGAAGAGTCATTTTGCCTTCTTTTCACAATACCCTGTTCAATATGGTTGCTGATGAACAACTCCCTTTCACGATTATTTAAGTTCCAAAACTTCTCGTTAATACGTTTTCGTTCGTTCTCATTAATTTGTAAAGTGCATTGTTTTTTACATTCTTTTTTGCAACCTTCTTTTAGGACATGTTTCTTTTTTTTCTCGTTGTTGCAAACGAAATTCTTTCTGCTCTTGATTTAATAAATTTCTTTCTTATTCTATCAGTACCAGCTTTTGTTATAGACAAATCAAGGGCAAATATGTCTTGTCTTGAAATTGTAGGTACATTTTCTTTATTATTTTCCTCGTCGTTAAGAAAATTATCCAACGGAATAAAATTTTCATCTAAAATTCCCATATTTATTAAATCCAAATTTTCTTCAAAACGATCCTGCTCTTCTATATCTTCTATAGTTTCAAATTCCATTTCTTTTCCTTCTGTTGTCGGCTCCAAGGCTTTGCCTAATTGGTTTTGTTCTGTATTTTGCAATTCCATTTTTTTCTCGTCCGCCGTTGTGTTTACATTTTCGATTAGATTTTCCATTTCGTCTAGCATTTTGTTTCCATCGTCTCTACATTTTTCTTTATTGGCACCATTATCCAAAAAACCTTTTTTCAGTATTTCAACTTTAGTAGTGTGAAAAACACCAGAATGGAATGCACCATTAGTTAAAAGTTGAAGTTCTAAATATTTTTCATAATTCTTTTCGACATGACCATTTCTCTCTAAGAATTTATTATTATTATTATTAGATGTCGCCATTAACGTCAACATCTTCCCACGAAACATTTTTACCACTAAAAAATATGAGAAAAACTAGTATAGATGCCAATCTAACTTTCAGTAATTAAGAATAACTTACACAAAAGTACGTGTCAGACCAGAAAAACTTTAAGCGATTAAATAAGAATTATCAATAATTACATAAAACAACTGCAACTTATTAGATTACACTTCTACACAACACAAAGCTCTTTGTGGAACTAAACAAAAAGGCGTTAAATCAGAACATTTGCCGCCAAATGCATCACCTACACGTCCAATTAAAACAGAAATAAATCGTATGACTACAAAAGAGGCGGGCCGTTGCTAAGCAACACAGACGTATCTGCGTTATTGCAGATGCGCTTGGGGCAAATCCTGATTTTAATAACCGTTTACTAGATAAAAATAGCGTATCTGCCAAATACGTTTTTTTTGCTTGGTAATACAAATATTTAGCAAAGAAGATACGTTTGATTGTTGTAAGAAATGCAAATACGTTAATTTTGGTTAATAATAAGTTACTCAAAAAAACTCAAATTGCAATACGCTATATTTCAAAGTCAAAATTCTTAACAAAAAAATACCATATTTAAAAAATATATTTTTTTTAATGATCTTCATTGTTAAAAGAATATATATAAGTCAAAACCTCAAAAACACAAAATTTGCGGATACGTTGATTTTGTTAAGCACGGCAGAACGCTTTCGACGAAAATGACACGTGGGACCTGGTACCGTTGCCTCCGGGTAAGCGCGCTATCGATAATCGTTGGGTACTTCGTGTGAAATACAAATCCGACGGTTCGATCGATCGATATCGTGCTCGGTTAGTTGTTCGTGGCATGTTTCAACGCGCGGGACTTGATTACGACGAAACTTTTAATCCGGTTGCTCGTTATGACGCGATTCGAGCCCTCATCGCGACTGCAGCTGAAGAAAAACTCGTCCTTGGCCAATTCGATGTGAGAACTGCGTTCTTATACGGTGACATCGATGCCGAAATCTACATGACTCAACCACAAGGGTTCGACGATGGGTCCGGTCGTGTCTGTCGTCTGAAGAAATCGTTGTATGGCCTCAAGCAGTCACCCCGTTGCTGGAACAACAAGTTTCATTCATTCATGGAGAAAAATGGATTCACACGGTCAACGGGAGATCCCTGTATCTACATTCGACAAAACGGAGCAGAGAAATTGCTTGTCGCAATCTATGTCGATGATGGTCTTATCGCAGGGTCGACGCAAGGCACAATCGACTCGTTCTTAGGATTGCTGACTTCAGAGTTTAAAATCACGATAGGTTCTCTCGACTCGTTCCTGGGAATGCAAATCGAGCAACGTGAATCTGGATTCTTTGTGTCACAGCGAGCATACGTTGGTAAGATTCTGCAACGTTTTGGCATGGCTGATTGCAATTCGTTAAAGACACCTGCTGACACTCAACAAGTGGACAAATCGTCTGATGGTGCTCTTGACAGTTCCATCCCGTATCGTTCAGCAGTGGGCTCTTTATTGTATTTGGCCTGCGCTTCTCGTCCAGACTTGGCATATTCTGTCTCAAAGGTTGCTCGATCCATGGCCGAACCGACTGCATCCGATTGGGTCTCCGTTAAACGCATCTTCAGGTACCTACGCGGTACCTCCGATTTGGGTCTCCTCTACACTTCAACAGGTGATGGACTACATGCGTATTCTGACGCAGATTTT